>VWYH01002916.1:648590-821225 GCA_013399365.1 Pampusana beccarii | reverse complement strand
GCAACTGCTTTTTTTTTTTTTTTTTTTTTTTTCCTTTTGTATGTCAAAATTTAAATCTTTTTATTATTCTGTTTTACCCCTCCCAGAGATAATAAACTTTTTTTTTTTTTTTTTTTTTAACAATGGTTGCTTTAGCCAAATATGACAAAGTGATCTATGTTAGTTATTTCTTGAACTTTGCGTAACTCTGCTGGTGGATGTTAGTGGATGTCAGAGGTAGCTGATCCACAGCGAAATATTAGGTAGAAATTTTTTTTTTTTTTAATAAATAAATAAAATTGGACTAAGGAAATTGAAAGCTGAATGAGCCCAATAGTCCAGCTAGATTATCTTTTTTTTTTTTTTAGCACTGGATGGTAAGAGTTATTGAACTGGAAAGCATAATAAACGGTGTAGAGAACTGTAGTTTTACTATCATGTCATGCTGAAGTTCACAGGCAGAGTGGGATGTGGGAATCTAGCTTGCAATGACCATGCTCTACCTCCTCTAACAATGAACTTCATTTCCCACTGGTCTCAACACATCACATTTTGCAGCAGCTTTCTCACACGAAAATGAACTAAATCCAGCTCCACTGTAGGAGGGTCTGTCTATCTGGGGTGTAAAACAATTCAATCCTAGTAAATTTTCTGTCTGTTTTTCTGCTTAAAACAGCTTTTGTTTGGTTAATTGGTGCCGTAGGCAGATAACCAATTTTCTCCTGTGGAGGGATTAGCAGAATTCCATTGTTGAGATATTCTAATTGTTAATTTGCATGCTTGAGAAAGATTATAGTGTTGATTGTGAAACCTACCAGGGTTGATTTTTTTTGTGTGTGAACATAGTAGAGAAAATAGTTTTTTGTGCCCAATTAATATCTACACAGTATCAAACTCTGGACGACTTCAAACACAATTATGAAGCATATTTAAAGAACCTAAAAGCATGTTTAAAGTCCCTAATTCTCCTCTTTGGGAAAATTTTATGGCTAGCTCTGTCTCCAGAGGAAGTTAGATAAACCCTAAGGCTGAAAAGTCCTCTAAAAGCTGTTAAACTCACAAAAGATTGCAGGAGCCCAGCAAACCTGCCACTGTTCTCAGTTCATCTATTCTAGGAGTTCCTTTTCTTTATCTTTGCCCTTCTTTCCACAGTGAAAAACAAAATAAGGTTGAATTATCAACTTGAGCTGGATAACTGCAGGTAAAGTCCTACAGAAGATGGGGCATCTTGAAGTTTCTATATGAATTAACAGGTTGTGATAAACTTGGCTGGGGGGGTAGGGAGGAATGGAACATCATTTTCCTATATTCCTGACAGCTCATAAGAAAGTTACTGTTTTATCAGGTCTGGGAATTTTATCCCATTTGGCTAACTTGGGCTAAAACCTCTTTCAGTATCTGTTTCTGGAAAATGCAAGAGACCTTTCAGTTTCTTCTTTGGGAGAACATTGACACATTTATATTGCTGCTGCTTTGCAAAGAGATGTAACACCAAGGTTGTCCTCAGATGGTGTCAGTCACTGTTAATTTTAATCCCTTCATTGTTCCACTGCTTGTGCTCTGTTAGTATACGAACTGTAACAGGAGAAGACCTGGTATTTTGAATTTCTTATGTGAAAAGTCCTGCTCCCCTGTGGTCTATTGGAGCCTTTACGGGTGTGATGTGTGATTGCAAATTTACTGCAAAATGTCCTCACCTCAGAAGGTTTCTTCCTAGAGTAGTGGAACTCCTTACACGAGAAAACAGAAATTCAAGACTATATCCAGCTTATGGATAAGTAAAGCTTTTTGAGTGTTACAGTGAAGTTCTGCAGATGGTGGGGGAGTACTGAGACAAGGCAGGTTAAAATAATGGAGGGAAGATGGATCAAGTGCATGGAACAACAGCTACTGTGAAAAACCATTTACTGGAAGTCAGAAACTAAGAAATGTCTGAGTGGTGGCAGAACAGAAGGCAGTCACTGTCTTCCTCTGAGCCCCTGAAATAAGAAATTTAAAAATGGTATCTGGTTTTTTTTGTTTGGTGTTTTGTTCTGTTTTGCTTGTTTGTTTGTTTTACTTGCTTGTTTGGTTTTGTTGGGTTTTGGTTTTGTTTGGGTTTGGGGGCGCTGTGTGTTTTTCTTTGTTTGTTTTTTAATCTTGGTTTAAGATCCTAAGATCCCATATAAAGTAAACTTTGGATAATTATATACTGGTAAGCTCTACACAATAAAAGGTTTGTTGGTGGTTGTTTTTTCATTTGGTTGGGTTTTTGGTGTTTGTGTTTTGGTTTTTTTTTTTGGTTTTTTTTTTAGATGATTGAGAATAAGGGAAAAAAATGAGAGGATTAAAGCAAATCAAATGCAATTAAAAGTTTCATGCAAACATAGACAGATGAACACTTTATTTTCTGTCTTTAGTACATTTCATAACACAAGACAAATGACTCTGTGAGCACTATAAATTTTACTGATGATTGCATTAAGACTTCTGGAGGAGCTTTTTTTTTTTTTTTTTGAGTGTGTATTGGCTTAGTTCCTTGCCATCAAAAACACCCCTGATTCTTCCTAATGATTCCAGCTGGACCATATTGCAATAGGACAGTTAAGTGATGTCACTAAAAGGCTAATATTAAGTTCATCTGTAATTAGCATGTTAAATAATGTCTGTACGCTGCATGAAAGATTTTTTTGTCGATAATGAACATTACAGGAATATTACATAGGAAAAGTGCCTTGTAGGTAGGTGTTCATGGTGCCTGACACAACTGGTGGATGACATAGAGGTTTTGTGTGCACAAAAAATGTGTAGATGGACAGTTACATAATTACTGGAGCCTCTTTTCTAGGCTGTTGGACAACATCATGTTGGGCTAAGAACAGACATTGCTTGGATTCATGAGGCAAAAGTCAGTAGTATTCTCCATGAATCATCAGTTGCTGTGCTATAGTTTGTGTTATTTTAGCACCCCAACATTTTGTACTGATATTGAGATTGTTCACTGGTTACCATTTATGAGATCACTTCCATAAACTAGGAATTTTTCCTAAAGATAGGACAAATATAGACCTCAGCATAGACCCTTCTCCCATTTGATGAAGTGGTATAAAAATAGACTATTTATATAATACAAATCTGAAATGATAGAGAATAGCACAGGGCAAATAAAACCCAAAAAACTCGACCTTAAATGACTGCCTTAGCCATTGGGACATGGGCTGAACTGGTGTGGCCCTGATTCTAATGGAAAACACTCAGTAGCCATGAAGCTGAGGAATGTTCTGTGTGAAAATTGGCCATTGCAGCCAGTGGTGCAAAAGGTAAATCCACATCCAGACTCTGGGAAAAAACTGCTGTTTCTTGTTTGCTCATATTAATTCAAGCCCTTTGCAAAATGTTTCCAGATTAGGCAGGCTCTTCAGTTTTTTTTTTTCTTGAACAAAGAATGTCATTCAACCATTACTATTATTAAATTGCTCACCCTTAACACCTCCAGAATAACCTTAAACTGTTGGTTTATATGTTTTATTTTTCATTTTGACTACATAGCTGGATAATCATTTACTGACCCTCAGTACCAATGGAACAATCACTGTGAAACTGTGAACAAGGTTTAAGACACAGGCAAAAGAGGTATTTACAGACACAACCAGGTGGTTTTTTTGTTTTGTTTTGGGGTTGGGTTTTTTTGTTGCTGTTTTTGTTTGGGGTTTTTTTTGTTTGGTTGGTTTTTGTTGGGTTTTTTGTTTGTTTTTCAAGTTGGACACGTAGCATGTCTGAGATTCTTATGCTTAATATCCTTTATGACCTTCTGAGAAAAAAAACATAAAAACTACAGATCGGGGTGAAATACACTTTTATTCAAACCTCTCCATGATATTCAACTAATCTACTTTAAGTGGTCTTGGAATATTTAAAGTCTTGACTCTATATTTCTGTTCTAGATCCTGTATCTTAGGCAATGGCATCCCAGCAGCCTCCAGGGCTGGGATCCAAAATTAGATTGTAACCTAAACACAGTTTTTTTCACAGTCCTTTTGAAATACTATCATTTTCATTGGAGAACATTTTCTTGCAATTTCCAGGTCTGCATGCTTTGATACAAGAAAGGCTGGATAAAACTTCAGATTTCTGGACAGTTATGTCAGTGAAGTTCTTGGAGGCTTGTGCATCTTCTTCTGTGCCATGGCTCTGATCTCAGTCTCACAAGGACAAATATTAAAGCCTGACGTTATTCATTGACAAGTATTTTAGCTAAGAAAATGCAAAACTGTACGTTTTGAGTAGTATATATGGGAGAAAGCTGTCATTTTGAAATTCAGCTTTGATTGCTCACTGACCATGGTCAGTCAGGCACACGTAATTTTAATAGACTGTCTGTAGATCAGAAATAGCACTGGGCCCCAAGTCAAATTAGAATGGTCCCAGACTGCACTGTATGCAGTTCACTGGGTCACAGTAAAAAACTTCATTAGTAGTACAACATGTCAAAATTAGTCACTTAAGAATGTAAACAGCTCCAGAAACAAGAATGAGCAGGCCTCCAGCCATCTGCTTTGTGTGTTAGTCCCACTTTTTCACTGTAGGCACTGATTTTTGTTCACTCGGCCAGATGATCGTCGTCTTCGATTCAGCTGAGTGTCCCGAAGTAGCAGAGAGCTGGAGATGTCAACAGATTGTGATGCCTTCCGGTAGGGGCTCAAGGCTCTGGGCTCAGCAGGGAGGAGCAACATCAACAGCTGGCACATCCCAGGACCTCTTTCCCATCTTGTCCTCTCATTTTTTGCTACAGATGTGAGAAGCAAACGATCTTGTCATTATTAGCAAAGGCACCCTGGTGTAGCCCTATACTCCTTTTTTAACTCAAGCCAGCGACAAACCTACCTCCTCCATCCTCTCTCCTCACTCTTTCCCTCCTTCTCACCTCTCTCCTTACTTCGTTCTCTGCTATTCTGACATTCTGAATTTGAATTTGGAGCAGTCTTTTCATTGGAAATTATAATTTCTATCTAGATTGGTTTTTTTTTTTTGGCAGCCTGTTCTGCAGCAACTGATTTTATGGGCCTATTTCCTCATTCTATGAAACTAGATTTGGGTTAATTCTATTGAGACAGATATGTAGAGTTATATAAAATAACACAGAGGTCTGGAATAGAAGTAATTTTTTTTTTTTTTTTGACACCAAAAATACAGAAAATGTACACTAGCCATGCAACCATAAAACAAATCCTAAAATGTGTGATCAAAAGAAAACATTAGCAAGCCTCTGAACAGCAGTAGCAGTGTCAATTACTAGTTCATATAAAAGAGTCAGTAGGGGATCAGGCAGTAGCTGTGCAAAGAATAGACCAATGGTTTCTTAAAAATTAGTGTTGAGCTGATAGTCATTTAATTAAACTGTTTGCTTTAGCATTTGTGATTTTTAATGGAATGTCAGGAGATGTTAAAGGGAGGAGTTGGAAGAAAAAATTTAATACAGATACAGAAACCTTTCATTTCTTTGGTAAATGGATAGTGTTTCAATATGTTGCCATTCCCATCAGGAGGCTGATAGATAAAATATGCGAAAATAGAAACAGCTTGTGGAAAAATCATCTAACTGTAACAGAAAAGTAAATATTAGGTGGTCGTGTCATCACTGTACAGCGATGCTTCGGAGATGTTAAGGACCAAAGTGAGAGGAAACGTCTTACACCAGAGATGCAAAACATACATTCAGAGTTGATGAGCTACTCCAGCAATCTGCGTGGAGAAAAAAAAAATGGCACTGAGAAATAGCCAAGTGAAAAAGTAATTTTATTTGCTGATTAAAAAGTGCAAAATGATAGACATCCTCACATCAAAATCATTATGACATTGAACATTAATATTTTAGTATATCTATTAAGCAATGGGAGTGAGGGTGACTTATTTCCTACAAATGAGCAGGGGGATCCATTTTGGTGAACTTTTGCTACCTTTCAAGCTTCTGATGAATAACGGAGAAAGGATACTAAACTTAATAAGGCCTTAATATGAGAAATTATATCTATTTTATTCTGTGTGGATCACATCATCTTTATATCTGAACTTAAATTCTATGTCAGTTACTTGGACAAAAAATAAGTGTATTATAAAAGAGGAAAGGCATGCATTAGGAACTGTAAGCCAGGAAAACTTTATTCTCAGTTATATATGCCAACTATGATAATGATGTAGCCTATGTGTCATTAGCAGAGAACCTATGTGGCAAACTTTGGACAAGATTCTGTTTGCCATTGCCCTTTAACAAACGTACGGATGGAGAAGAGGTAGGCTGGTCACTGAAGTACTTTAGCCCTCTGAGAGTCCTGATCCTAGGGTTAGGTTGAGAGGACACCTAACCTACATCAATTGGGTTAATCATAAATGTCATGAACATTTTAATTAAACAGCCATAATGGTATGATGACCATTTTATATAACATAGCTTGTCCTCTCACCCCCTCAATGCTCCTGTTCAAGCTCAGCTCACTGAATGAAAAGGATGAAAAATGCGTGAGCTGGAAAGACAGCAAGGAGAGAAGAACATGGCTCTGTAATAGCAACAGGCAGTATATTTCGTAAGGCAGCAGTATATCTAAATGATGCTGGTGTGAGTCTATATTCATGTCTTCACACACTCGTATTGCCTCTCATCTCTTCTTGTCAGCTGAGCTTCTACTTAAAAGCTGCCTTTGGATTTTGCCAAATCCCTTGAAATCAGTAAGAATGTACTAAACCCAGAAGTTATGCAATATTCTGACCTCCCTATTATCCTCCTATTAGTCTATCATAATATTTGATTTAACAGTGTCATTACACCTGGTAGTACCATTATAAGCTTTTGTTATTATGAAAAGTTCAGATGGTATTGCTCATTCCTATTTTGCTATTTAGTTGTTAGGCTGCTCAGGATATATAAGAACAGAGCTTTTAATTCCTACTGTTTCTATTCTTAATTCTATAATGAATTTGCCTGGGTAAGGTCAACACCAAGTAAGTTTCAGCACCTCCTGACTATTTAAGTAGTCTTGAGGAAAAAAAAGTCAGTTGTCATGCAAACTGGAACATAGGAGGTTCCACTTAAATACGAGAAGAAACTTCCTCACAGTGAGGGTGCCAGAGCACTGGAACAGGCTGCCCAGGGAAGTTGTGGAATCTCCTCTGCAGATATTCAAAACCTGTCTGGACATAATCGTGTGTAACCTCATCTAGGTGCTCCTGCTCCGGCGGGGGTTTGGACTAGATGATCTTTCGAGGTCTCTTCCAATCCCTAACATTTTGTGATTCTGTGTGATTCTGCCATACCTGTTTTGAAAAATGTTTGGCTATCAAAGTGGCAAATATTTAAATCACAGTTGTATTGTTCTTGTGATGAGATAGGCTGGCAGCTTCCTTCAATATATTGTGTTGTGTTTATCATCCAAGGAAAAACAGGTCACTCTAACCTGGCCATTAATTTACCCAAAAGTTTTTGTGTGTGGAATCATCACAGATGCTGTGGATGGAAGGATCAAGTTGTGTCTATACAGAAGTGTCAACAAACGTAGTCAAGTATAACCACAACCAGTGTTGCACACTTGTTGTCCAGCCAGTTTAAACTCTACATCCTCTGTCAAAATCCTGTCTATGTCTCGGATAATGGAAGAGACACATAAATTAGGCTGTGAATTTTGTATAGGATATTCACCTTTGAAAAAATTTGCTATCAGATTTCCGTAGAGGGTTGGAAAACAGGAATCCTTGAGGTATTCTCCTGTCAACACAGAAGTACATGGTCTTCGATAACATGGAATGGTGATCACTGATAAAGACACAAATTAAACATTCTCTCTTCTAATTGTTACTCATTTGCATTTTTTCTTTTTTACTCATAAATCTATGCTAAGAAAACAAGATAGTACTTTAAAGTCGTCCTTGGGGGTGTGGAAAAGAATATGATAAATCTTTAAGTTAAGACTTATTTAAAAGCCAAGAAAGTTCAGGTTTTTGTGAAAAAAAAACAGTCATAAGTGTCAGAAGTGTTAGTTAGCAGTTATTCAGTTAATGCAAAATATTAGCATATTTTTTATAAATGTAAATGAATATTGTTTGTATTTTGTATACTTTTTTCTTCCAGTTTAATTTTTCTTTGTGTCAAGCATCCTCTTTTTATTACCCGACCTAGGCAGAAAGAACCATGCAGTCATCCTGATAATAAATATGCAGCAGCACTAGGCTCAAGAAATCTCAATAGGAGAAAAATAATGCAGCAAATAATATACTAGACTGGATCAGAATAAATTGCTGAAATCAAGTAGAAGCATACTTCTGTCCAAAACAAACATGTCACGTGTGACAACTCCATTATATTAAAAAGCAAAAAGCGGGAGTTTCATGTAGTATGGTGCAAATCACAGTTCCGTTTAAAGAAGGTTTTGGAGTGGTAAATTCTGATCTTGTTTAAGCTGTGATTCATCTTGTAAGACAGAAATGATCTGGAGTACTTCAGAGATTTAGGTTAAGGCTTTCTTACTGTTTCAAAAGTTTAAGGTTTGTTTCTTTTTTTATCTGAATAGCATACTGCTCTTACCTTAATTATAATGTGCCACTGTCGCAGTACATGTTGCTAGGAATTAAGCTTAACCCTTTGAAGGGAGGATCAGATGTTTCTTATTTGTGTGGGTTATCTGTAAAAATACAGAAATGTGCAGCAACCAAAGTACTTAGTGTAAGGTCGTGTACTTGATAACAGCTGGTACATGTTACCCAGAAAGCACGAAGGGGTCAGTTTTGGCCCTCACAGCAAATATCAAATTTCCTTGCACAGGAGAAAACTCTGCTGGTGAGGGCAGCCCAAGGAATCTTTTGCTATGTCATCTGATGGTGACTTGCTCAGTCTAAACAAGAAGTGTCATAAGATGTCTACTCTAGGCAAAAGAGAGTTGTAAGGACAAGTTGCTATACGGGGCAGAAGCATTTAGGTGGAGCAGGAATGCACAGGCCCTGCTGCCCCACTCCTTATGCCCCTCCTTGGGCAGAAGGAGAAGGCAGGACCTGTGTCCCCTGAAGGTATCTCCCAACTCATCACGTCACTCCACTTCCAGTACTTCTGGGCACTGCACCTTCTCAGGTTGTCATTCTCTTTTCCCCTCAGGGAACGGTCCTTGCTTTTTGCTAGGGTCAAAAATGCCTTCCAGGGCCTTTCTCAATATTAAAGTCATGTGTTAATACGATGATTGCACTCAAAAGTCAGCACAGAAATCAGAAGACCAGCCGATTTCTCTGTTGTGACATCTTTGTTGCATATGGGCTGTATTTATAACCTGCACTTCCCACACAAATATCTATTAATTCCACAACTTCTACAAAATGAAAAGCCCCTTGAAGCAACAAAATTTAAAAAAAAGAGGATAAACATTTTTTTCATTTGATTTAAGAGACAGAAACAAAAACGCCATTACTGATCATTTTAGTTTACTCCTTAATATATTCAGCCTGTAATACATATTAAACCCCAGTATCGCGCAGGAGATAATTTTCTTCACTTTACTGTGGTAAAATTGACCACAGTGAAACCAAATGCAATAATATCTCAGGTAAGTGACCCAAGGGAAGCTTGAATTCCTTGGAGATATAGGATATATTAATAAGCTTCTTCTCTTCTCTTCTCTTCTCTTCTCTTCTCTTATCTTCTCTTCTCTGCTCTGCTCTGCTCTGCTCTCCTCTCCTCTCCTCTCCTCTCCTCTCCTCTCCTTTCTGGCAAAATGTGTAATTCTTCCTTGTTTTGGGCTCATGGCTTCTTTTTGATAAAGTGAAGGCCCTGCTCTTGCTACTTAATTTAAATTCTTTCTCTTATTCAGAAAATGCCTCATACCTTTAGAAAGGCAATCTCCATACAAGGAGGGAACAGGAATGATAAGGGTCAATTTAGTTTGGTCTTCTAATTTCTCTTCCGGAGCAGCACAAGCAAACATCAGAAACATGCAGAGGGGTATTCAGCCCAGTAGGGCTCTCCTGCAAACCTTGCTTGACTTCCATACTCAGCTTTCCATTTTATTTTAAACAGGAAAGGATGATTCTCCTCACGTTTGTTGATGTACGGGGATTTGTAGTGTTACATACAGGCACCCATTTGACAGGCCTGGAAAAGCATGTAAAAGTGCTACTTTCTGCTTATCTGACTTTTTTGCCTCAGTCTCCAAGTTGTTTGAGACCTGTATTTGCAGGAATTTCTTCATAAAGGAAGACAAGTAAAAAGTTCCAGGCAATAAGTATGAAAAGAGATTTTTCTTTTTTTTAGGACACCCTTGTTCAAGAGAAGGAAGACTCAGAGAAAATAAGGTATTTTTTGTACCATTTTGATGATATTGAGAAGCAGTTGTGCCTGACAAACAACAACACTTGCAAGGAGTACTAAAAAACTTTGCTTTCTAATCAGAACATTATCCTTCCATTCATTTCTTTTTCTTATTATTAATCTTCACCACACACTCACACTTTTCCTGTCTTGCCTCTTCCTTTTTTGTCTAAAAGCACCTTTCAGAATTTGCAAAAACAAGTCTCTGTTTGCATGCTTGAAAGACATTAAACTTATGGAAATTTCATTATTCAGTGTTTACAATCCAAGAAGCTAAACAGCTTTTAAATTTGTATGAGCAGCATACGAGTGGACCTTCTCCTCAAGGTTTGTTTTGTTTTTTGGTTTTCTTTTTTTTTTTCATTCTGTACATAATCGGTATTTAGAACTACTGCTTTGGTACCGAACACTCTATGAACTCACTGAAAAATTAAATAACCACATCTGTAAAACAATTGTAGATAATTCTAGTTGTAAAAGAAAAAAAATAGTCTGCATGCTTCATTTTTATGAGAAAGGAATATCACTGTAAAAATATTCAGCCTTGTAATCAATAAACATAACCTTACAGTGTGCTATTACAAAATTTCATCTGTTTTTAGGTTTTACTTGCAAACATTATTGGCTGCATGGCATGAAGGTCATTTTATGGAAAGTACACACATCAGATATGACAAAGGTAATGTGCTATTGAGTATCTGTGCTTCCAGAAAAATGCTAGAATAAGCTACTACAGAGTAAAAATAAATAATGATTCTGATCTGCATTAGCCTTTGCAAATGTCAGTTTTATGAAGATAGTGACTGAAAAGCGAGCACTATTCCTAGGTTTTGTTCTATATACTGTTAATTTTGTCAAACCTGGTATTTGACATTTCAAATATTACACAAAATAAGAATTTTCTCTTTGCTTTCAGCTTTGTATGAAGAACACAAACTTCCCAAGAGGAACTGTTTGTTCTCAGATTTATCCTTCCATCTCATATTTCTCCAACAGCAGAGACAACGTTTTCTGGGGAGAGGAGTTTAATTTTATTTTTGACATGATAGTTCCTTTAAACATGTCGGCATTTGGAAACTAACCAGTTCCACTAGAAATCTGGGCACAGTATCTCAACTGACTGCAGCCAGTTTAGTATCAGAGTCTGAAGAATTCTCTATTCAGCCCAGATGCTCACAACATCTCTAAAGGTTCCTTGATTAATTGAGGTGAAACCACCCTGTATAACAGGGTCAGCACACACAAGCTTTCATTATTTTCTTCATTTACATCAATTAGAATTATGGAGGGCCTGGGGCTACTCCTGACTTCTAAAAACATGATCTACTCCTAGGTGATGTTTAAATAGAGCACCGGAAAGACTACATCATATTTCATTAACAAATAAAACTTTTTTTTCTTTCATCAATGACAGCAAGATTTATATTAGGTGTATTGCTAAAGCAAGTCATTAACATATATCACTCAAGGTGGTCAGACTCTAAAGAGCTGGAGCCTGGTGTATATCACAACAATCAATCTAACAATAGTGAATTTCATTTTTGCACAGGCTACAGTCAAGAAAGAATGAACATCAACTCCGGCAGATTTTGTGAATTCCATTTTTCTTTTTATGACTGCTTATTTAAGTGGTGTGCAAACCATTCCTTTGTATTATGACTCAACTGAAGTATGCCTTTACCAGATTGGAAAAAAAGAAAAAAAGTTCAGGTCCTCTACCTTAAAAGCTAGATGAAAGGAGTGAGTCTACCACACATGTAGGTGACATACATAATATATCACATGTGAGAATGAGAGAGGTATTCCAGAAGTGAACCAAAAGAAACATGGTATTGATAGTACTGTAATTTTCTACAGTCCAGTGTGTAGCAGCAGACATCTCTCCTGTGGATATTGTGTTCAAGGTAAAATCAATGCCACATTTTCCTTTTCTCAATGTAAATTATTGCAAGTAACTGTAGTCTTGTCCAGCAAAGCAAAATATAACTCATCAAGTGTTTTATCGACATGTGCAAATCAATTACTTACAGCAACATTATTGCTGCAAATATAGTAAATATTTGTGCAAATTTTAATAAAATCATTCTGAATAGTGGAATTACATGGTTTGTTAAATAACACTGGGTCCATGCTATGTCTGCAAATCCAACCGTATAGATCTGTGAACCTAAATATTTTGTGCAGAAGGTCTTCTACCAACTCCACATTATATTTCCCATTTTCTTTCCGTGCTTCTGTAACAATCTCTAGCCTGTAAGGCTAGCAACCGTATTCATCTCACAGATAGAAACCGTTAATAGTAGAAATGGGGAATATGTATTTTCCATTACCTTTAGCTGAAGTAAATAGTAAAGACAATGACTGATGTTATTAATCCAGATGTCAGACAAGAGTGGAAGAGCCTGACATCAGGAAAAGGCTACAGGCACAGCCTCCTGGCAGAATCCAAGTAGGCCATCAAACCATCAAGTTGGGATTGACACAAACAGTTTATAGCTACTTTGTGATCTAAGGTCTTTGGAGATCTTCCGGATTTAGAAGAGGGGATGGCTAAGAGGGTCTCACAGAAGTCACAGTGTATTCTATTCTTTTTTCCTTTTTTTTTTTTTTTCAATATTTGGCCAGCACTTCACCTTCCATGGTATGAGTAGGAAAAGTAGAGTTTGCAACAGCTCTGATAAACTGTCCTGACAATTTAAAAAATCTGGTCTGCCTCTGTCTATAACAATGACATTTGAATAGGCTTTTTGCGCTTTAGTATTCTAATCTAATATTTAATTCTGATATTCATACAGTTCAAAATCCAGAACTACTTTTCAAAACTATCTGTCTCATTTAGTGGGAAGTAACAGGTACCCAGCCTTTCAGTTTGCTCATAGCGTAACTGTAATACACTAAAACACAGACTAGACCACAATTCATGGAAGAATACAATGTTCTAGGCCTACCCTCAATTTTCAGAGTATATTAAGCATTAGGAATTAGCTCTTAACATGACACCTAAATACCTGTCTGTCTAGAAAAGGCCATCAGAGCCAACTTCAGGCCTGGAGATTAAAGAAAAGAAGAAAGAAAAAGGAATTTGTTTTTAATATAATGCAAAGAACACAGTTGGATTCACTACAGTAGAAAATCTGATTGAAAAAGATGAGAGAGAAAAGCTGTAAGCAACAAGAAACACTGGAAAGGTAAAGAGTCAATGGTGATGATTTGTTTGTTACGATTTTGTCAGTTGTTGTTCGAGGCTGTTGGTGATGGGTCCTCACCAGAGGAGTCAGAAGCTATTAGAAGCACTCTCCTGCTTCTGTTAGTGGAGAGGGTTTGTGACTAGCTTTGAAATTTTGCACAATATCTTGTTTGGAGTAAAGCTTGCTGTTTTTACATTGCATATTTCAACAGGATGAGACAACTTGAGAAGTTTGGGAGCTTATGGTCTACTGCTTCATAGATCTTGGATGACAGAAGGGCAGCTGGCCTCAGAAGAAACGTTTAAGAACCTACTCAAATTTTGCACATCAGATTTCTTATGATAAGCGCATTTGAGGCCATACTGAGCAGAGAGCTCAGAACTCTCCTAAACTGATTCATGTCTGAATAGCGTTCACCAGCAGAAATGTGTATTGCTGCTCCACCTGTGCTGTATAGAGCATCTTGCAGATTGGTCTGACTGAAAAACTTAGTTCTATCAGCTGTAAATAATAAATACTAAGAAAGGAGGGTCTATAAACTGCTTGGAAGCTCTGTGGCTGGTAAATCTCAGGTGTTTTGTTGTTCCTAATTTCCCTTTGAGTTTGAGGTGAAATTATGTGGAAAATATATGTTATAGTTCATGATTAAATGCTGTATGCTATGTAGGTTTCTTGTTTCACCTGTTTCCATACAAAGGTTGCCCTCAGAATGAAAATCATTTTTCCAGGTGATGAGTTACTACATGAACAGTAGATAGCTTAAACAAATATAGATAACATAGCATTTAAGTGCTGAGGCAGTAACGATTACCACCAAATACATTTCTTTCTCAGCTCATTTACAAAAGTTCAAAAACTTTGTTAGCAATTCCCAGAATTTTACCTGGCTTTCTGTTCCATCCTGAAACTTTCTAACAGCTTAAATCAAACAATACTTAAATTTACAAATACATTGAAGCAGGACTTTACTAGAGACAATAGCGCTTAAACAGCTAATTCTTGCCTTTTAATGAACACCATAGTAGTTCTTGCAAGTTAGGCATAGATAAGGAAGGGACAGGGTTCATTTTGCATTTTAGATATTACAGTTGTGACTGTATAATGCCTGGACCAGTTGGAGAGGGAAGCAAAATTTCTGCCATATGATCCACTGGCATATGAAACAATGACAGAAGCTTTGCTCCATCAGATACTCTGTGTTCAGCTCCTTTTCATGAAACTGGAAAGGATTTATTTTCACACAGAACTTTGCCCTGAATTGATATTATAGTGATTCTGGTAATTTTGGTCTTTTTCTCTATCTGATCTGATATGTTAGATGTTGACAGTAACTTTGAACATACGTTTTTTTTCTGTAGATTTTGACAGAGTGCTGTTATTTCCTGTATAATAACAGTTCCAATTTCCTGTTCACCATTTTAGTTTTTCATACAGCGATCACAGAATAAAATCTTCAGAGAACACTGAATATAGTTTGATCTATAAAGATGGCTGATTAATGAAATTATTAAACCCATTCTTTGTACCTAACAGATAAGGTTGAAATGGTTACACATTTCTCTTCCTTTTATAGAGCTGGCTCATGACTATCAAAGATAAGAGAATCTGATTAAGAAGCTTCTGAATTTTTAAAAGTTGCAAATGCTAACTTAAATGGGACTGCAGTTAAACAAGACTATGAAAATTTCAATAAATTTTTGCCCATTATATGACTTTGGAAATGGTAGAAAGTTGATTTATGAGACTTAAATATTTCTGTAAAGTTTTAGAATGTTATTCATACATTCATTTTTAATTAAAAAGACTCTTCTTCCAACAGTTTACACTATAGAAATAGAATCATTCAGATTGCCAATACAAAATACCTAAGAAGGTTCTGAATTGTGAAAGTATGTCTAATTCTTTGGGTTTAGTCAGCCCAGTCACATTCTTCAAGCTAATCATGTGCTTGGGAGTTCAGCTTGATTGTGGCAGATGTGCTACTTTGTAGAATTTAATAAATAATTCTGACTAATAACTTACTCAACTAATATAATGTCTTCTATTGTTTGCAGAATAGCAGTCAGCTAGCCATGATTTCTCTGAATTTGTTCATTATTTCAGCTGATTTGCCACATGTTCTTTAACTTAGTGGACCAATCATAAACAGTTCCCTTTATGAATATTAGTAATTTGATATTTCAAAATAAGTTGAGTCTCCCAACATTGATTGTGTATCCTACAATTGCAAGTAGGTATAAATACAGCTTAGATGTATGTGAACATTTATAACTTTATAGGAACAATTATGTATTTTCATGGCTCTCTTGCTACTAATACCAGGAGAAACAGGATGATAATCTGTTGCATAAGGCCTGTGCAAGTGCTAGATAAATTGCTGCCATTATAAAAAATATGCTTTTATATGTGTGGATGCAATGTGCAATCTACTCCACACAAAGACCAAACTTCCACTGGTCAAACTACACTAAAATCAGGGGTGCTACAGCAAGGAGGAATTTGATCCCCAGCTCTCACAAATAACACCAGGGATCACAGATGAACCAACAACTACATTTGACATTCATCTGCCCTTTTCTTCCTTATTATATTTTTTTAAATAGGTAGGGCAAAAATGAGATAATATGATTTTGATTTCCTATGACTTAAATATCTAAGTACTTGAACAGTTAAATGCCTTTTGACACTTGTTCTTTAATACCCGATGTAACTCCAATCAACCTGGTAGCATTATCCCTAAGCTTTTTTTTTTTTTTTTTTTTTTAATTTAATTTTAAAATTTTTTTTTTTTTTTTTTCTTCCCCCCTTTTTTTTTTTTTAACTCACAGTGGAAAATTCATTTCTTCTGTCTCCTGACCGCCCATTTGCTTTGCCTTGAAGTCTTTTTCATGGAGTATCCCCAGTTAAGACTCCTTAAGATCACAGTTAAATGGTTACAAATTAGCCTTCCTAATAACAATAGATGTTCTCTATGCTTTTGAAAAGGCATGCCGTGCCTCTAGCCAAAAGCAAGGACTCATTTCCTTCAGGCTGGCCCAGTAATAAAACATAAAATTTTCTAAAAAGAGGGTTAGAAGACAGCTTTCCTTCAAACCTTCTTCACATTCTTTAAGGAAAGTACACATTTTCTGTCAGAACTTCTGGTTTAAATTCTTGGTAATTGCAGCTTTTTATGAAACAGATGTTTTCATGATATTACTAAGTGCTTCTATTGGTCTTCTGTGCTTTAGACTGTGACTTTAGATACTTCATCACACCATCTGGATAAGCAGCAATAAGCAGACCTTGAAAAAGCACGCAAATTTACCTTCCTTCTACTGAGCACAGGACTTAGCCAGCTATTTGTCTCCATGGCCAGCAGACAAGGGTATTTGGAAATGGTGAGGGGAAAACAGAGGGGAATGTCATTGCAACTTGTGACGGCAATGAGGCCTCTTATTGCATGAGGTCTGGTCTTTAAGCCTCTGTTTATAAATCTTGTTGTTGCTAAGCTACTCACTGATACAAACTGATTATTATTTTTTATCCCTCATGATAATGTTACAGAGAGCTACTGATATTCTAACTGTTGTCTTCTCTCTATTGCATAAAAATTGAACATTTTAGCTTAGTCTGGTTTTGGGGGTTAGTGTACATACTAGCTAAAAGATATTCATTACTATTTATTCTCATAATTTTGCAGATAGCTGTGCCAGCAATACAAAAATTTCCTTGGTGTACCCACTAATGCTGGGCAATAACAAGAACTCTTAAAAATTCCTTTTATAGAGGTAAACATTTAAATTTCTGCTCTGCATTTTATGATACATTTCAAGAACACTGCTGTTCTCTGGCTGGTGCAGAACTCACATCTCCCATGTTGCAAATTTTGGGTATTTTGTTTAATTTTGTTTGTTTTCACTAGATAAACAGGATTTTTAAAAAAAAACCTTTTGGGACTTCTATAAGCTAGAGAGTTGGCTGTACATCATTGTGACTGAATATTGAACTAATCACTTCAGTTAACTGTTGGCTATCACTGACAAGAGGGGAACTCAATAAACCATGAATTAGTTCAGAGCTCTATTCAGCTCAATTTGTTGCTGTAAGTTACCTTTTGTGAGTTACAATATCCACTTCCCAACTGAAAAGCTCTTACTAAATCACAGCAGCAGCCAATTTCAGTCATGACCCATGCAGGGTTGCCCTTTTCTTTGTGGTATTCAGCTGTCATTCAAGTCAACCCTTTTCATTAAATACAGTGTACCCCATCCTATGAAGGCCAGATGAAGACAAAACATTGCAACTGCATACTACTATTAAAAAAGTATGTATGCACTTGAATCCCTTGTACATCTACTCTCACTAATAAACAACCAGGGTGTTTATCCTTTTGAAATATGCAAAAGCAGGGGAAGTACTTTGTCCTGGTGCATATCTGAACATATCAAATATCATGACTGTTCACTTAAAAGCATCTTGGTGCTGCAGTTCCAACTTAAGTACTCTGAGACACCATACAGTCTTGATATTTATTTTTTTTCTGAGAAGATTCACAGGGTTTTATTTATAAATATTTCCTCCTTTGAGAAAAATAACAGTTATTAGATTTTTTATGCATTTTTTATTCTGCTTCATAGTTGAAAAAAGTTTGGCACTGTATTGCAATAAAATAACTGAGAGGTTGCTATTTGTGCTTGTAGTGTGACCCAGCTCAAAGGATTTGTCTCTATCTGATACTTTATCTAATGTGGGATATTTTTCTGTATGTAACAATAAATAAATAAAGTTTAAAATATAGATAGCTCTCATTAAAAAAGAAAAAAAAAAGTTTTGTCAAAAATAACCTAGCTTATGCTTAAAATGAACAACTGGAATTCTCTATTATTCTCTTCTCATGTTATCTGGAAGTGTTCCATAAAACATGTTTTCAAAATAGTACATGTATTACATGATTCACTAACTTTTTACACTATGATTGGTCCTGTACTATGTTTTGGGAATTCGTCCAAAAATTCCTGATGAAGTTTTGTGTCCTCTACTCGAAGACTGTGGATCAGATAACTAAAGTAGCCCTCGTGGGACTAATAAACTAGAAATCCCAGAAAGCCTTGAAAGGGACCAGAGCTCCATCAACCACCTGAAACAGACACACACCATGTTCTTTTCAGTTAAGTAACAGAATGTTTTACAGCAGAAGCCGGGATAAACACAGTATAAGCAAGAGTGTGAGTAATATAACCAAAGAAAGCTGAGATGCAGAGAAATGTATACCAAGTACTTCAGAATGGATTTATTAATGTTTCTTCTTTATTTTCACCTAACCTGTTAGTCTGGTTTCCTGATTATTTTGTACATATTTCCCTTTTTATGCTCTAAGAATAAAAATGATAGTGTGGAGCAATCATGTTTTGTATTTTTTCTTGAAGTTTTCTTTTACAAATACATCCAAAATTCCTTTATTACAGGAAATGGTGTGTGGGAGGTTATTTTTTCCAGTACAAATTGCTTGGAAGCAGCCACCACTGCCCAGTCACCAACCTGCCAATGTTCCTATGCAGCCAACCTGCAGCCTTCAGGGTAGCTCATGAGCTAGCAAATAACTCCCTCACAGTCCAAAACAAAGTCTTACTGTGTACTTTCTATCAAGGTAGCCAAGAGGAAAACACAAAACAGTGCAAATAGCTTATTTAATAATGCCTAAAAAAGGGAAGAGATGGGCTGGATCTCCATCAGCCTTCACCTAATGCAGCCATTCATCGTAGAGCTGTTTCAAAGCAGAAAATGCCTCCATAGGTGAGATGTTTTTACCTGATGCACTTTCATTTTCCACAGATGTAGTTTCACATCTTCCAGTTATGAAGTTCAGGTCGGCAGTGAACAATTACCCAGGGAATTTTTGTTTTGAATGAAGAGGATGATCAAGAAGAGAAAATATTGTTCCCCAGTAAAAACTCCTGGGACATGCTACAGGTGCTCTTAGTGAGTGCAAATTACCAGCTCTCTCTTTTGAGCACTTAGATCCAAAGAGACTGCAATAAAGCACCCAGGAAAGGAATGCACAAACATGTTCTTCAAAATGGCCAGAGAAAAAAAGACTCAAGGTAAAGCAGTTGGTGCAACTACAGATTAGTTCACACTTTGAATAGTGCTGTGAATAGGGCTGCAGGCCAGTAGAGCTGTCTTTAAACTCAATGAGCTTGACTTGCTCTGACTGGCACTGTCATCCTCAGCACCAAGGGACTTAGAAACCAATGGTGCTGGCAGATTGCAACCTCATTGATTTCATGCTCAGGGAGCGTTACTGAAAATCTGTCTGTATGACATATTCTTACTCAGTAAAATTCAGTTGCTTTCTCAGAAGCCCAGGAAGAGTATCAATAAGAAAGCTGTGTGTTATAATATAGGAGGACAAACACATTCCTATGTGCGGTGACATGGCATTGTTGTCTTCTCATAAATGTCTCTCTTTCATAATATTGATTGACCCAGCACCCAGGTAACTGGAGTGCTTCTATGTTTATTTAAAGGTACTGGAACTTCCGTTTCACTGTGTGCTGCTTTCTCTCAGTTCTGCTAATTAGTTGCTTGGGACTTCACAGAACTACCTTACTTTCTGTGAAAAACAATTTTGCTACTTTTAATTTTCTTACTGTTTCTTTTATTTTCAGTGATGATAGCAGGGGTTTGACTGTTAGTACACAAGGCCTCCCCTCACAATGTAGTAGGCACCTGATCCTTTATAGAAAGATAATTAATCTGATGCAAATATGACTACATAAATATACAAATCACGTTTTCTTTTCAGAAGTAATAAAAACAAACTCTTTGTCTGTGAAAAGTCTAGAAATATAAAGTTAAAGCTGTGTTTATCTAGATAACAAAATACTTGGAGTCCACCATAAAACCTTAACTCAACCTTTGCACCCTCACCATCCCATTGTGTTCACCCTCTGATCTTTTATCGACACTGGAAGTGCAGAGGTTCTTGGAAGTGAAAAAAGCTCGGTTCAAACTCCTGGTCCAATGTGTGCTTGCTGTTGCATAGGTCTTGCCTTAAACCCATAAGGATACCCTCTGGCAGAACCTGGAAGCCAGCTCTTTTCTCACCTTTCCCTGCTTTCTTGAGTGAAAGTCCAAGCCACAAGGCTGGTGAATCTCTTTCAAACTTAGCCTCCTTCTTATGAAACCATGTTTTAAATTATAATAAAGTCAAAATTTCAGAGTGAGAAAAATGTTTTCTTTTTCCTTCCTAGCAGTGTTTAAAGAGTACTTTGGGAAAGGAGAGACAGGTTTTTGAACTGCTTCCAGCTGAGAACCACATCTAGCCATGCCATTTTCTCTAGCCACCGACTAATTACATAAAGCATTTCTTGCTTTGTAGGGGCTTCTACTTTTCCCACAATTTGGAAGGGAGCCTTTGTGCAGAGGCTTACTGATTATGTGAAAATGTCTAACACATTAAGCTCTTTGGAAGACAGGCAGCGGGACCTATGCTGACTTGCTCCTCCCAAACAGGGCTCTGCACTATGAGCAGGGAGCTGCTGGACAGGCTGTAGACTGAGGAGAGTATGCCAGGAGCAGAAGTTCAGGCACAGCAAACGCCAGCACGCAAGGAGATTAGGCACCATATCTGTTTTATCCAAGTATCAAATGGGTGGGAAGGGTTCCTTTGGACCAGCCACATGGGTTCTGTCCCAGACTTGGTAAATGGAGAATAATTCTTCTGTAGTTTGTTTGTTTGTTTCATTGCTCTTCTTGGAGATTATAAAGAAAAAACATATTTCATGATTATGAGCTCTCAGAGAAGGCCTCTGGGCCTTTTAATTTGTTTATTTCTCTTTCCATTTTTCCTTTTTTTTTAAAAACAAAAACAAATAAAATAGCCCCTGGAAAAGGGTAGGACTTTTCAGGAGTCATAAAATGTAGTAGCTAGAAAGAATTTCAGCAGCAAGTAGTGCTCCTCAGGACTGTACCTGTCATCTAGTTAGAGGAGCAAATAGAAGTCCTGCAGTTTCCACAGACTTTTTACTAGGCTTCACCAGGTTCTCTCCCAATTGTACAACCAGCTTTCTCCCTTTGCAAAGGAGTTTTATGAGACTTGCATCTTTTTAGTTATGCATGCATGGTCTGTGCAGGCTCCTTTTAGTTTTTATAACATCTGATAAGGGCCAGAAAGATCTACTGTGTCACACAAAATGTATTCCCTCTGTATTCACTTTGCTTTGCTTCACTGCAGACTTTCTCAGAGTAAAATCTTTCTTCTATCTATGCAGCTGACAAATTAGAGAGACCACCATGCCTACTACAATGAAATTAAAAAGAAATATTGAGGCCCAAATATGCAGGAGAATTTTAAAGCACAGCAAATTAACAAAACCTCAAAAATTGTAATCTACCTGGATTTTTGCCTACGTGCACCTGGAAAGCATTCTGTGGGGTAAGCAGAGCGTTTTGCAGGGAAAGAACTCACTCTGGTAAAAATTTCTAGAAGCTTGTTTCTATTTTAGTTGAAATTGAAGGTGGGACAAAGCAAGATATTAAAAAAAAAAAATTATGTTGAGCATTGAGACTGAAGGGAGATTCCTTTGATCTCCTTGTTCAGTTGCATTTTTGTAATGTGTAAAAGACTGATGAGAACAAAAGGCAGTTGTTCTTTTCTTTGGAATGCATGTATGATTTCAAATAAATTAAGATGTTTAACAAATGGGAAGATTAGTATTTCTGCACATTTTGAATGAGTCATGCATGACAGTACTCTAATTCTTTTTATACAATCCAAGTTCACAAAAAGCATGCATTAAACATGAGAAATGCATGGATATCTTACGTGTTCGAGACTTTTCAACTGATTATCAAAACCAGAAAATATTCACAAATGTGAGACCCTCTGGAAATATATTATTATATTTTTAGGAAGAACAAATAATCTGCATTTTATCTAATAAGTTTTTCTTTCACGGTGCACTATCTAAACCATTGTTTTGGTCTAGATAGAAGAGGAAACTGAATGTTTTGGATACTTGTTGCTAGAGGAATTGGAGAAACTTAAATCTTTAGTCTTAGAACACATATTCGCTCATTGGGTGCATGCTTTTAAGAATTTTAATTCTAAAATAATCTTATCAGTATAAAAGCTGTAAGAGCTATAATGGCTTCTACTAAGCCTGTTCCTACTGCATTTTCAAACCGTAGTGACAGATTATGTAGTAACATTTTATTTTTATATATCTAAAGCATTTTTACCTGTGATAATTACACAGAAATTCCAAAAGACAATTTAAGACCTTGCTTTGTTTTTTTCTCAGGTTGGCTCTCCCAGTATTGTGATATTTATATATTCATTTGGTTCCACAAAACACTTCCAGTACTCCTTCTGTATTTACACCTTAAATAGTTTCCCAGTAAAATCATATCTCTGCTTCATTTTAATATTTTCTGGTAATGGGTTGAAAAGACTGAGACAGTTCCAGGGCACGGACGTTGACGTTTGAAATTATTTATCCCCCTCTTAGTGCCTGTAGATAAGTGGTTGACTTGGTGGGTATTTAGTTGATCTGAGTTTAACCTTCTTGCAGATGACCTTTGTGACTGCTCAAAAAGTACTTCTTACTATAACCTTTGTGGCCAATATGGTTTGCAGGTTACTCTCTCTGAGTGGAATTTATGCTTAAATTAAGCAAAATCTAAAGGATGCAGAATTCTTTTTGTCAAGTTTTGCTTGAGCTGGACTTAGTCAAGCCTGTTTCTGGGACCTGGCTTCCTACATGATAATATTCCTTAGATTAATGAGTAAATTTACTCTCTCAATTGCACAAACAGGCAAACTCATAAAAAGAGGTTCACCAGGTCTCTGTAAATATGTCCCATTATGTTCCTACACCTAATGGCACATTGTATCTTGAGCTTTGTTAAATCTTTTAATTAAAACATGTTAACAAAGCCTAAGAAAAATAAATGAAACTACTCACAAGGAAATTAAATTGAGAAGCTAAGCTCATTTATAATTATTGTATTTCAATTAGGCTTTAGTAGGGCTGGGTGAAGGGAGAGATAAAAAGAAACTACTTTGATGTCTGAGTTTCATAAATATTTCTAGTGTCCTGTTTGTGAAGTCCGCCATATTAATGATAACAGTTTACAGCATGCAAGGTTTTTCATGCTAATTACTATACCAAAGAATTCAGTCACATCAAAACATGTCAAGGCTTTCTAAAGGAGGTTTGCTGCACTGCACTCAGTGGAAGTACAACTACTCATTCCTCTGATTCACAGTCTGTAGTCTTTAGAGTTATGTTGTTAGAATTTTTGATTAATTCAGAATTACAGAATTTTAATTTTACCAGGTGATTCCTACACCAGGTCTAAATCTTTGAGCTGAATTAGAACACATTTATTAGATACAAAAGGATACCTTATTTCTCACTAATACTCATCAAACTTTTCCTTTGAGTTTTTCTGTCTTGCCATCTTCTGCTTCCAAATTAAGGAATCATGAAATATCAGGAATCTTCTAGGGATGCAGATACTTATTGCCAAGAACCTCGTCACCTCTTCACACTCCTACCACCATAAAATGACTTTTTTCCCAAAGTTTTAAAGTGTAAAAGCTCTAAATAGTTTTTTTTTTTCCAGAAGTCAGGCTTAATCTTTCATTTTTTTTATTAGTTCCTAAATTAAATGTATTAAATTTGGAATACCTAATAAAGCTAGCCAGCTAATTACACACTGTCTTCTGTTTGCAACAGCCATGCTGTCCCAAATTACAATGATTTTTAAAATAATTAGCAACAAATTACCATACAAAGCAAATAGCACCAGATATTTAAAAACTAAATCTGTTTTTCCATTTGAAGTTTCTGACTGTAAAAATCAAATAAGTTCCAGCAATTGTTGCTGATTCGCTTTCTGAATTTCTTAAGTCTTCTAAGGTAGTGCTTGTTACAAGTGTGATTATTTCTTAAAGCAGATGAAAATACCCATTAATTTTCATTGGCATGACCCTGGATGAGTGAAGTTAATGATGCACATATGTACTTATGGGAAACAGATTAGAAGGCTGATAGAAACTACTGCACATTTTTCATCATACTGTTATGATCATTAAAAAAACATTCTTTTGTTTAAAAAAATCTTTAATTTTATCATCAAGTCATTGATTTCTTTCCCTAGTGAGGGAAGGGCATTGAGTGATTCACTCAAGTTGTTTGGGTGAATTAGTTCTAATGGATTTCTGTATATTTGTTTTGTTAGCTCCTGTCACCACAAGGAAATGAGCTCATCACTTAATCTGGAGATCCAAAAGTAACTTTCAGGCATGCTTCATGTAAGCAAGAGATTAGGCAAGTCATCTGATCACAATAATCTGGGAAAGAAAACAGTGACAAAAAAGCAGATTTCAAAGCAAATGCCATGGTTGGTTTTTGACTTTAAAACGCCATATCACCAGACTTAAGTTAAAGTGTGAATTTATCACTTACACACTTCTTGCTATTGCTCTCCCTTCCACAGGAATAGAGTGGAATCCCAGCATCATTCTTCAGAGGAAATTTTTAGACAGATTTAACAGTTCCTAAAAATATTACTTTACTGTTTGCCAGTGGTTTCATGGCCTCCGTGGTAGCCATGACACTATCTCAGGCTGCTTCTCCCTCCAGCTGTACAAAATAATAGGTTATACTCTCTGTGTCACAGTGAGTCAAGCGCTCACACCAAGTCAACATCACTCAAGGTCTCTCATCTCCCAGTGTGTTTTGATGCGTTAAAGACAAAACACAGCTCTAGAAAACTGCTGAAGAGGTAAGAGCATTTTTGCGAAACTACTGAAGTAATTTTTGTGAAAACTCTAATTGTTGTTGACATACTGTAAATGTCACATATTCTGTTGATGTGACTTTCTGATACTTATTTTCATGAGTCAGGAGTAACTTACACAAACGTAAAAAAGAATTTTTTAGTTTTGGTGTCGTTTTTTGGTTGGTTGGGGTATTTTTGTGTGTATTTGTTTGTTTTTCTGCTTTTTGTTGTGTTTGGGTTTTTTTGTTAGTTTGTTTGGTTTTTTTCACAGCTCCTCTCCAAAAACTCAAACTAAAATCAGAAAGTAGAATTATCAGGTTGGAAGAAACCTCCACAGATATCCAGTTCAACTGCCTGCTCAAGGCAGGGTCAGCTATGAAATCAGACCAGGTTGCCCTGTGCGTTATCCAGTCTTCTAAACTTTCAAGGACAAGGACTGCACAGCCTCTCAAGGCAACTTCTAGGCAACCTGTGCCAATGCTTGCCTGTCCTCTGGGTGAAAATAGTTTGCCTTAAATCAGAACTCCCTATTTTAATTGATGAACAGTCATTTGCTCTCCCACCATGCAACTCAGCCAACAGTCTGGCTCCATCTTCTTAATAATGTCATTTAGATATCGAAAAACTGCTACTATGTCCCCACCAAAACCCTGTCCTCTTCAGGCTGAGCAAGCCCTATTCCTTCAGTCTCTTACTCAGAGCAAGTGCTCCAGAGCCCTACGCAACTTGTTGGCACTTTGCTGAATTTATTCCAGTTTCTCAACAGCTTTCCTATGTTAGGAGGCCTGACACAGCCTAACAGGTGCCATAAAAAAAAAGGAAATACTCACTTTCCTGCATCTGCCGGCTACTAAATCAACAATAGCTCTTGGTAAGTGGACTTGGGTATTCTGTGATCGCAACTACACTGGTAGAGCACTTTCATAGCATAGACCTGGTTTGATCAGGGCTACACAGATATATGATACAAACGAACATAAGCAACAGTACAATCTTCTTCATTGCTGGGTACAGTCCCAGGTGTTGGGAATAGTTTTTTTATCTAAAATAAGGATGTTGGTAACTTTTAGGGAACCAGTTACCTGTGAGACTGCCCCTCTATACAGGTCCTGGTGGAACTCATGGCTTTGGTACTTCAAAGTGTAGTGGGTGCACTTTGAAGGCTGTGTTTGTGTAGTTTAAGAATGATTGTCTTTAAATCTCTATTAGTACAGTAAATATCCAGTGGCAGTTTACAACATTCCACTTAACTTTGCATTGAAATAGGCGAGCACCAATCATACCAGTGGTTTCTGCGTCTCAACTTTTGCTTAGGTGTTTATTTCGTAATCTGCTGTAGGAATCGTTGGCACAAATAATAATGATAAATGATGATAGAAGACTGAGAAAAGAGTCTAGGAAGTTCAGTATTGAATATATTCACTGATGGTTAATAAATATGTTGTTACACATGAATAATAAGCATGCCCACTCTTTAGTCATATCAAGAACATTGTCCACTTTAACACGTATTTTTATTTCCAGGTCATGTTAAATGTAACAGTAACTAAAACCAATCCTGTATCATACTTTACTTCTTCAAAGTGCAAAGTATTTAAATAATTTTAAAATGGCTTATTGTTCTACAGGATTAAGTATCTCTTTATTCCCCCATTATTTGTTATTTATTTCTTCAGTAAGTGGGACGAGCACTGATCCCTCAAGTCTTTAAAAGTTGTTTAAGCAGCAGCCTCAGCACACAACAGTTTCTGTTGGGGCCACGCATTACAAAAGAATGGGTGAGGAAAGCTCTGCTCAGACCAGATGCAGCTGATACGGGGCTTTGCTGTCCACTGGAGAAAAGAAATACAGGGAAGTGCTGGTTTAACACACCAGCCATCAAGCTAGGCCGAGTTTAAATTCTCCCTATCCGCCCCCCCCACCTTTCCCTCCTTGTCTCTCTCTCTCTCTCTTTGTTAGATTCACACACTCTGCTTTTCCAATTGCTTTAGCCTGAAGCAGTTGACATTTACCCCAGCTAGATAATCGAGGAATAACATTTGCGTTACAGTTTAACATGACCTCTGCCTCTACAGCTCTTTTTAGATTACCTTCCCCCCAAAAAAATGGTTGCTGACACTGTAGTGAGGCAGGAGGTGTGGAAAAAAGGAGAAGCTTATTATTGCAGTGGCACAGTCAATGTCATGAGAAGCTGCTCTGCCCTTTTCAGTTGTGGGTGAGCAACTATTAAGGAAAAGGTATTAAAAGGAGGAACAACTATGATGCAAGGGACACACAGGTTAAGCTCAAAGCAAAGGTTAATGGATTGACTGTTACCTGTGTATGAGGCTTAATGTTGGTCTATACACAAGAGAATTGCTTCTAGGTTGTATTTTTTTCATGAAACTAAATTAAAGGGCTAATTTATTCCAGCATAAAAGAGTGAGATGCTGCTGTTAGTGTTGTTTTAATATAGAAGGGCACATTTTTGATTCAGAATGTTTGTTGTTTATTTCCAGCACAGTGGAAGTAATAAGGTGGTAATACTTGTGAAAGGAAGAACAGAAAATGATGACTGAAGATACTCACTGAAATCTTAAAAGAAAGAATTTTAAGGTTGATCAAGGAAACTAGGTAAAGTTTGGAGTAATATTTTAATAGTTATACCACATTTTAAATGCAGAAAGTTTGGTTTAAAAAGAGTGCACCTGAAATATAAATAAAAACAGTGAAATTTTCTGAAGCACAGAATAGAAAAATGATTCCATGTTTATTTCAGATCTCTGTTTTTCATATTTAAAATTCCTTTCTGTATTATTTATAAAACAGATGTCAGACCTCAGTGTCTGCAAATTCTTAGGAGAGTTTCGGGCAAGCAGATCAGCGTATAACCGGTCTATAGCGAGTTAACATAAAGTGGGAAAGGAGTTCCTCATTTGTAAGTTACTAAGTCAAGCTAATGTCTATACAGTTAGAGTAGATTATACCTACTAAATCCAGGAAGAAGACAAAAAAGGCTGATATATTCAGTGTTAATCTTTTTCAGCCATACCATCCTGACCATGCAAAATTGTTTGCATTACTGTCACCAATACAGGCAAAATACTTTGGAATAGCACTACAGCATTGCCTTCTCCCTTTAAGTGGATTTGAGTAAAATCTTCTTGTCCATAGAAGAAACAGTGACAGAAGACAAATGCATTTAAAATGAAAGGAAAACAACTAATATCAAGTTTAGGCCATCTGTGGATTTTGAACTTTGTAGAGGCTGTTTCATCATGATCAATTTCATTATCTAGACTTTTTCTTAAATGTCACCTTCCACTTGATTAAATCATGTTTTAAGGGAAAAACTAAACACATAATATCAGCATGAAAGCTAGAAGCAGAAAAAGAGGCAAATTGGCCAAATATTCGGAAACTGTCACCTAAAACTGTGGCATTTGCCCCAGATTGTTGAATGACACTCAAATTATGCAATATAAAAGGCTGTGTAACTTTCCCTACTGTAAGAGGATGATGGGGGTTTTGTGTTTTGGTTTTTGTGTTGTTTTGTTTTGTTAGGGTTTTTTTGTTATTGTTTTTTTGTGTTGTTGGAACTTGCTTGTGCAATCTGTGACTTTTCCTGTGGCCTTCAGAACTCCAGTGAAGAGACTCTTTCCAAAGGGATCTTTTGGTTGCAGAGCAGTGCAGTTTTGGATGCTCAAACACCAAGGAAATCTTGAAGATAACACAGGATTTCTGAAAAGCAGCACTTCGTATGGGCACACAACCTGCCTGACTGCTGATGTTAGCATCAGGCATGATGGGGATGTTTCCATACAAGTGAAATACGTGACTGACAGGTGATTCCCAATACTACCTTCATCCAGTAGATGCAATTTCTTCTCTCTAACAAAGGAACAGAGCATGAGAAGGAGGGGAGACTGCTTTGTATTTATGACAAGGTACAAACAGTGGTTGTCTTTCATTCTGATGTGAATGGATACACTAGTGACCCACCTCTGTTTTTGAAGGTTGCTACCAGATGACTTTGCATTCAACTCTTTTCTAAAGGGTGACATCAACCAGAATAATGTTAAAAGTTAAGCAGGGGAAGAGGAACAAAAGCCTTAGCAGATGCACCAGAAGAGCTCCTGTCTGAACAGAATTTAACGAAAGTTTGCTTACATTAGCTGCTAGGAAGCATACAACTACTGAAGACTATTACATGGACTTCTCTGTAGCCCTGCTGCTCCAAGTAACAGGGGAACGTCTGGAATCGAGCAACAATGACCAGCATAACATGGCATGAAAGCTAAAGCAGAAGGCTGCAGCTCCACATGTCCCTGGCTCAGCTTTGATTGGGCCAAGATAGTATAGCCGTGGGAAGGAGACTTCTAAGACTGGTTCTTTCCAAGTCCTTCTCCTCCAGCCTCTCTTCTATCTCCTTCACCCCTACCTCCTCCTGCTTCTTCTCTTGCCACTACTCTTTCTCCCAGCCACCTCTGCCTATGGCTTTGATCCTGGATCCAAAATGTCCCCATCAGACCTACAAGCAGGGATGGGAGGAAAGACCAATTATTTTTAAACACTTAGTTTTCCAAAGTAGTTCTTTGATGCGTTTATGAGAAAAAATTCAGGACTTCAGTTCCCACCAAGAGCAACTACAGGTGCCATTTCTATGCGCACAAACCCCAAGAACACTACGTAGTTCTGAGATGGTCCATAGCACTTTACTTGTCGCACAGCTCTGCCCATAAACAGTGACACAGTACAGTACCCTAAAGGCAGACTCAGAAAAATGTTGAGCTGGTCAATGCTACTGCAAATGCAACCTTGCATCGGGATGTTTCTCCAGTCACTTCTGATGTAGGTCCAGGAGCTACGGTTGATCTCTGGGGAATCTGGTCCATGACGTGGCTTACAATTCCCAGCGATCAAAGGTAGACAAGCTCTCTCCCATGCTCCTGTGCCAGCAAACCCATACTGTTGCTCCCCTGTGGGCTTTGTCAGAAGATGGATGGTGTGCTGGAGTGGGGAGGGATGGGTGGAGGTGAGGTGAGCACAGTAAGATGACAGTGATAGCAATACTTCGTGGATCATCTTCTGCAGGAATAGTGCTGTGTGTCCGGAGCTAAACAGCAAAGATGACAGTGAGCAGCACTAAGCAATTATTAGAAAACTTCACCCTGGGTGTACTGTCAGAAGTTGATTATACTCAGACCATTTCAGTTAAACACTCCTTGTGTTATTTCTCTAATAGGATAAGCTCTGCCTCACTTTACAGCAGTCATACCACACCAAACCATGTAGAGCTTAGAACCAAGTCCCATGTTAACACAGTGATTCTAGTAAGGTTTGTGTTAAAAGCGTGAGATCTGGCCTTCCCACCATTATCTGAATAACCCTGGGAGTTGAAGTCTGTGCATGGGTAACACGTAATGATGAATGGCAGGTTAAAGACCCTGCCCTCAGTTCATGCGTGTCAAATATGGACTCTCACCTGCAAAGAACTGCCTCCTCTAAGTCTCCTCAGGCATTTTTCCTGCACATCTGTCCCTGTGGGGACAAGAAGGCCTTGCAGTGCCATATCCTGAGCAGGTACCTAAACTGTAAGAACAATAAAGTTCTTAATACTAAAAGAATAAAGAAAGATGCATAAGCTATAAAATATTTTAAATTACATTTGCTTATAAGCTGCTTCATTCACTTAACATTCTGTTTCACCTCCAAACTTCATTTATTTATGAGCGCAATAAATTTAAAAATGGTAAATGGAGAAAAAAGTTGAGATAGCGGCTAGGAAACCAGAAGGAAAATATACTGGGAAATTTGCTATTTAGCTGACCACTATTTGTATTTGAATTGCTGCTACACAGAATGATGACAAAAATTATTCTTGTTCCCTTCTGTCTGCAAGTGAATATTGTAACAGTTGGTTTAGGCTTTAGTTTAACAGCACATGGAGTCAGTATCTTTCAGCTGGATACATTTATTTCAAGGTACTTAGAAGCTGACTCTTATGAGATTATTTAGGCAGTGATTATTTTTGTTGAGAAATGTGTCCTTTATCCCTCTCATTCATCCACTGCTAAGATATTTCTGTTTGTCAGAATGCCTCCATTTCTGATAAATGACTGAAGACTGACTGCTACACTTTATTAAAAAGTAATAACAATTTTTGTACGCACCCTTCACATTGTAAGGGGGGGACCATGAATCAAAGGACACTGCCTGTCTGGGCCTGATAAATGCATCGTTTACCAGCTGAGGAGTTATTTAGGACTGGCTATTAATTTAAATCACATTTATCTTCCCTGAATGGGGGGAGGTTGCTGTGATAGGACTGCGAATGACCAATAGTGCAGCTAAGTGCACATTATTTATTACTACCGCCTGCAAAGCACTGCACAATATGTTAAAAAAAAACCAGTGCCAATTACCATGGTTAATCTACTCAGGGCAGTAACAAATTTCTCCCTAACGCAAGCCAATTTCTACACTTGTACTTTTTAGTCTTTAGAAAGCCAGCATTTGCTCAAAATTCCTGATCGTTAACGACAGGTTATTCATCCTCTCCTAAAACAAGATAGGCAATACTAGCACCCCTAAGTCTTTTCTTCATTGTGAAAAAAAGATTGCCTTCTTTAGACATTTAGGAAAATAAATTTATTGAGTGCAATAAAATCGTGTAAACCGCGTTTTCTAGGTGATATTTTCGGGTTTTGTTACAAGGCATCTGAGCAAAGAGAAGCTTTGCTGAGGCTTAGGTAACAGTTATGCAGAGCTGCTCTGGGCCACTGCCATCTAACCTTTTCAGGAAACTTCACACATCAAATTAAGGTAATTCTGACAAAAAACATCATGCATAGGGCTTTCTAAAACCCAGTGTATGAAGTCAGCCTGCTGCATGTGCTTATGAGATATAGCCATCTATCCCCTGTTGCTATGGGCTAAGGTAGTGGTCGTCAAGGCAGGCGCCTCTGAAATTTGTAAGTGTAACAAAAGTAAATGTTTTTTGAAGAACAGCTGCTGATTGCACTAAGTGAATCATGCAGTGGTGGATGGTCACCTGCTGAGAACTTACTGAGGACGAGAAGTTCCTGAGATGGACAGTGTGGCCTCCATTGTGGCTCACATTCCAAGCAACTGCCAGGGCATGCGGCACAGTAAGCCAGACATGGATGCCTGGAGAAAAGAAGGAACTGCAGACACTGAAACCACAATTTTCCTCCTTCTTGCCTGCAGGAGAATGTTAATGACAAAGATAAGAATAAAGCATTACTTTATTTATCTGCAATCATTTACATTCACACTCGGTATTTATGTTCCACACCTGTGACAACATTGGAGTCCCTTTTGGCATTCAGTGGGAATTTTTTTTTTTCTTAATGCTGGCTGGTTGTTCATCTCCAACAAAAAAAAACCTCATTTTTTCCCACTGGTTACGAAAATCTTAGTAATAAGCAGGTTTCTATGGAATTGAACTCAACAAGCGCCAGTGACTGGAAGCTGCTACATCTACAGAGTTTTAGCTGTACTTCATACCCTGACAAGTTTATTGCTATTGTTGCCTTGCGTGTCAACAATTTTATCACAGCTGTTCAGCTAAGTAACGATTACCAATGCCTAATACTATCCAGTGTTATACATGAATAATGCTGTTCTTGCATGCTTGCTGCATCAACTTCCAGTTGCAATTAAGCCTTCTTCATCAAAAGAAAAGAACAAAATACTGAACACCATTTTTGGGGAAAGATTTTGGTTTTCCGTCCTTTTAGGCTGAGACATTAGCATTACATTTTTGTGCAATTAATCTTAAAATAAAGAAACAGAAATGTGAATAAAAATATATAGACCCATTATAAAAGAGGATTCATTCTAGCAAAGTGTGATAAATACAGGTCCCTGGAAGTCCGAAGAATTTGAATTAGACAAAAGACCTTGACAATTTTTTTTCAAACAGTGACAGCCAATAACTAACTGAATAATGAACCAGAGGTCATACTGATTTTTTCTGTCAAGAGAATATTTTGAGGCAAGATGGTAGGTTTGGTTTTTGATTGGTTTTGTTTGTTTGTTTTTTGGGGGTTTGGTTTGGTTTTGGGTTTCTTGTTTGTTTGTTTGGGTTTGGTTGGTTGGTTGGTTTGGTTTGTTGTTTTTTCCCCTTGAGCTATATCTGATGCTCTTAATCAGCCACATAACCAGAACTAATCCAGGACATTTTATTACAAAGAAGGATTTCATAGTTGTATCCTCACTCCTGAAAGTCTATACAACTCTAGGAATCTGCCTTTCTTGCTGTCATTAACCTCCTGCTTATATCTCTAAGGATTTGTGGCATACATTTGGAACCTAGGGCTGGAAGGGAATGTGGAGAATAAGTCCAATTCCATGTTCTTGCAAGCAACTGTATCATTAATCTTTTTACATTTATCAAACTCCTCCTTAAAGCAATTAGTTTTTTGTTCATCATCCTCTACACCTTTACCATGCTTGGCAAGCTCTTCCAGGGAATGATTGCTGTGCTAGATAAGATTATTTTTTTCTAATTTCTAGCACAAATGTACTTATTTATTTTCATGCCAAAACTGGCATTCAGCTTAAGTAATTCCACTTTCTCCCTTGTGTTTATCTTTATATGTATTTATAGACAACAATCAAATGTGCTTTAGGCTCCGGTTTGTTAGGCTAAACATGCCAAATTACCTTGGTGGGTTTTTGATATTCATGTACAAAATCATCTTACTAGTGCTTCTCTCTGTTGTTTCCAGTAACAGTTAATCTTCCTTTTAATATGTACACAGTCCTCAAGATTGGGTTTTATTACGGTGTTGCGCAGTGCTACTAACGCTTTCCTGCCCTTTATGGAAATATATCCATACTGTACCTCAGAAACACATTTGCCTTTTTCACAACTACAGCATATTGGCAACTCATAGTCACACTGTGATCAACTAGAGAGTTTAGGTCACTCTCCTCTCAGTGATTTCTGACAGATGAGCTCTCAGCTTATAGTAGAGTATTTGTGTTATTAGTCCCTGAGTGACTGACCTTGTACTTTGTGCTATTGAATTTCATCTTACTTCTATTCCTGTCGATCTCAAGGCTATCAGATTCTTTCATTGCAATATCTCGATCCTCCCCTGTACTGATGACACGTCGTGGCACTGATATAATCAATACTTCTGTGCACTAGTAAGATCCCTAACAAAATACAACCACCGCTTACTGAAATGTCTCAAAACTGGACCAGGAGAAACTTCTGCCATAATCCAGACTGACAGTCCCCTTTTTATACTCTCAAGTCACTACCCTCCTCAGTTAGTCTTTCACCCACATTACCTATCTCCTCTGACAATCTTCAGCTTCTCCAGCCTTACCAGTTTTACTGGTCTTCTTATTTACACCATGGTTTTGATGTTTGATATCTGAATATCTTCCATTTGTATGATACTAGGGATGCAAGGGAGGATTCTTGTGTTCTTTTGTAGCTGTTCCTTAACACTCGATTTGCAAATCACTGTCTTACAAAAGTGCCTCAAACAGTTCTTTCTGAAAATACTGATCTGGACTGCCACAGTTGAAATGGACAAACTACATAGACCAAGTTCTTAAATACAAACAGCAGTCTCCATTTATTGCCACAAACCTTTTTTTATATAGTCTTTACCAGCTCAAGTGTCTTTTTGCTATTGGTTACAGGCTGCAATAATAACATATCGTTGGCTAATTTTGCTGTCGTCAATGTCACTCTTTTACTCACTTCTCTCTCACGGATACACCTTAATTTCTCCAGATACTCCTTTACTCCTTTCTTTCTCACGGGTACACCTTAATATCTTCAAGGCCAATCTCTGTTCCCATACCCTCTGTGAGGGAATCCACAGACCCACCATAGTCCTCCACATCTGGACCTCAATGAAATTGTGTTGGGAAGAGGAAAACGAACAGGACAGACTGCCTGGTGGAGCTGCAGCTTTGTATCATCTGAGATATAGCAATGAAAGAAAACAGAGACACTGAAGTGAATTGAACAGAAGTCCATGGCTCAAATATGTGACAAAACAGAGTGCACTGCTTTCGAATTTTAAGCACAGAATACAATGAATATTTTTAGCTCAAAAGCTGTTATTATTTCATATAGTTTTTCATAACCCAGAGTTGTACAGACTGAATATTCAGGGCAGGAAGACTTGCCCCGGAGAGTTTGCCTGTCAATCATTTGTAGTGCAAAGAATGGGTCATATCCATGTTGGGTCACATTTTACTTCACTTGCTACCAATTCCCAACCTAATACTTAAGCTGTGTTATACTGAAAAATATTTTTGATCATGTTTGTGCCATGTTATGACTCTAAGTGTTTTGTTTTCTACATAGACTACAGAAAAATCGTTGATCCAGTTAATCCTCAGGCTCTGGTCCTCCTCTGAGTAAAAGATACACAGACACCTCCGGAGCAAAACACAGGAGATCTCACTACTTGTTCTGTTCCTTCAATTCTTTCCTTTTACCAAGAAACATTTGTAGGAGCTCAGTCTGTGTTACTTCCTCTGCTTACACGGCAGGTATTAAAAAGACAGTCCTAATTATCCCATCCCCCTTCAAACATCCCCGCACCCAATTAATAATGTTCAGTGGTGTATGAAGCTGAGTTTACGTTAATGTAATTTTTTAATACATTAAAGTGCTGCACGTCTCAGGCATTTTATAAATAAATGTCACTAATTTATAAATACTTGTGCTACCCTAGGGACCAAAGACTGTGAAAGGGAAAGGGCAACAGGGGTGCAATCCTCTCTCTTTTCACTCCCATTTGTAGCTCCTGGGGATGCTCAAAGAGATTAAAACTTGCTCTTGCCAAATCCCACGACATGCAGCTATTACTTACCGTGCACAGTGCAACACAGTCTAGGCTCAGAAAAGAGCAGCTCTGGAACTTACTCTTTGCTGTAACTTATAAAAATTGAGTTTTTTTCTAAACAATGAAAGAAAAATGTTCAGGTACATGAGAACCAAAATTTTTCTGTCAAACCATATTCCTGATGCCTTTGCAAAGCCTGGAGCTCTAGTAATACAGGCAACAAATATGTGTTTCTGCATGTGGGGAGCTGCAAGATGGAAAGGTTTTAAATTCAGAGTCACATTTACCAGATCAATGAAATGAAGATTATCTGTCACTTAAATCACAGTTAATTGGACTTAATGCATGAATTTGATTCCACATTGCAACTTGGGGAGAGAGACTGAAATCGCACAGAAATGCCTAAAAAGACAAAGTATCATGAGATGAAATTTCAAAAGTAGCTATTGATGTTGTATGGATTGGTCCTGAGCCTAATTTGTGCATGTAGGGGGAAAGTCAACAAGATGCAGCACTACGTAAATGTTCTTTGAAACTTCATTTGTTTTGTGGTCACTGCTACTAAATTTCTAAGAATTATGACTCATTTTTATTTCATTTATTATTGCAAGACTGTATAGTTTTGAAACAGGAAATTATTTGTACAGTGTCTAGCACATGTGTATAACCATAGCCATAAATACTTCTCCAAACCAGGACCTAAGTATGTAACTGAAAAAAATTAAATACTATTTTGAAATATAACACACTAAATTATAAAGAGAAAGAAAGTTAAGGTTCTGTCTCCAAATATTTGCATAAATAATGAATATTAATCTATGGTAGACACAACAGATTTTTTAGCCCTTTTACAAAATGAGCCAAAAGATTAAATTCATTGGTTTTGCTGCCTATNTTTTTTTTTTTTTTTTAAGCAGGTAAAAGAGAGACTTTTCTTTTAATCCAAGCTCAAGGTGAAGATACTATACAGGTAATTGTATGAAAATTTGAGCACTTTGGGGTTTAGTCAGTGTCTACAGCCCTTTTATTCTGTTGTGTTTCCTGTAAGACGATCTCAGAATACACAGCTGCATTGTTCTTTTGGGGCTATGTTTGCAGACTATTTCTAGCCCACATCAATGCAACCCAAATAATCCTCAGAAGTTGCTTCATTATTTATTAGAAAAAGCAATCTGGCATGCGGTGTGTTATCGACAGCTGAAATCCAATACTCAAAGGTCACTAAAACAAATACCAGAAAGAAAAGGTGTTAAGGCAAATAAAAATACACCTTTTTAATTTTGACTGAATTGATTAAATAACAATTGAGTGGTGTCACAGGTCATAAGGCTTTGAGACATAAGGTCAGCTTAATAGAAAAGAGCCTGGGGCCATGTCACAGGGTATGCTCTGAGGCCTAGCACCGAGGCCACGTCATTGTGCTTGCTCCTGCCCTTACCCCATGTAGTCTGAAATGAAAAAATGCCTAAACAGAGCAGAGAACAGTCTAAATAGACTAGTGCTTATCACGGTGGGCTACCCCCTGAGTCAATGCTGTTAAGAACTGACTGCTTCATTTGAAGTGAGAGTACTGGGCATCTCTCAGTAAACATTTTATAAAATTCAGTAGGCTGCGGGAAAGAAAAAAAGAAAACAAACCACAAAAACAATAACAAAAAAAAATCTTCTACACCCGTAGTACTCTATAATATATGTACATCTCGTTACAGTCTCACAGTTCAGCCCAGATATTTCAGAACCAACACAAAATGACTGAATTAGAAAGTTAAAAATTAAATACACTGAAATTAAAAGAATTTTCTATGGGATTTTGAGAAGGAAGAGCTGTACAGTGATATAAACACTAATACATTCACACTAACATTAATTAATGCTGCATCATCTGTGTAGCAGTGTTGGTTTTTTACATACTAAATTGTTTTGTTTATAAAAATAGCTAGCCCAGAGACTCTACTGCCACAGAAATGTGTATCTTTAGATGCTGTGATTGAGCCTTTTAAAACAACTTGATAATTTTACATTTAATAATTCAAAAGAAAAATCGTGGTCTGTATCTCGTTCAGCCAGCTGCTTCAACCTGTGCCCCATCAAAGCACATGAGAAACTAAGTACATTGACTTCAGCAGGATGACTGGAACACATGTGCAACTATTGTATTCAGAAGTCTGCTCCTAGAAACCCAGCAAATAGGAAACTCAGTACAGGAAAGTAAAAAGATATCTAAATTATTTAATACTTCCATGACTATCTGCTGGCTCCACTGGAGACTAAGGCATATCTCCCTATTCTGTGGCTACCTCTTCTAGCCCTCTTCTCTCCAGTTTGCTCTATGTTATTCCCATCTTGGACTGGTAAGGTTAACAGCTGCCACTAAAATGTATAACAAAAATTCTCTGTTGAAGAGAGCTGATATGGAAATAGATTGTCTTTTGCTCTCATGGACATGTATAGTCCATTTTGGTCCACTGATGCTCCAGCATCCATTTGAAAATCAGCTCTTGCAGTTCCCTGTTAGTTCCCAGACTTCCCATGGTGTGTTAAACAGCAGCGGTGTTAAATTTAGCTCTAGTTTTTGGCCTGATCATGCTACCTCTTAACGAATGGCTAAACTTCTGCTGATTCTCAGGACATTGATTCTGATTTTTATTTATTACTTAAATTACAATTTTAGACACTAGTACACTGACTCACTATGTAACTTGAGTACTGGGAAGTGCTAGTGTCTACGTATTTACTCTTCATTTTTCAAAATCGATCATTATCTAAGCAATACATAAGGTGATGCTCAAAACATATTTTAATCCAGTTATACAACTACTAATAAATTATAATTTTCAAACACAAAAGGTTTTTGAGTAAGTAAGGTATGGCCTCAACTGCATGACAATAACGAGTGTCTCATATGACTTTGTGGCGGAAAGAATGCTTTTTACCACTGAGAATCTGACACCCCCTTTAATGGATATTCTATTTAATGATAAGTTATTACAGCAACTTTAATTGTTTGGAGTTGGAAAAAAATAGCTTTTGTTTCAAGATCACTAGTCTATCTATTTTCTATACTTCTTGTCCTGGAAGAGTTTTTTTCTTTTTCAATCAGTTTATTTGAAGAAACAACCAATAGCTTCAAATATAATGCTTTAAAATGCAATTATATAAACATGGAAGCTCAGGACCCACTCTGTCTACAAACATCAAAAGCAAGGATTTTAGTTCACAAACATCTTTATCAACAGTGGTAAAGCCTATAAATCACTCAATGATACAGAAAATTGTTAGTACTCTTTGGAAAGGAGTCTGAACAGTATCAACTATAGAAACTGTAGAAATGTAAAGATGCGTTTTCCTAAAAGGTCCTCTTTTGTGCACACAGAAACATCTGTACATGCAGTTTTCAAGTACCTAGACTCAGACAGAATGAATTCTAAGACCTATACTAGGAGGAAATAAAATGTTATCATCAAAAGTCATTTGGAAAAATTGTTTCTTTCTGTGGAAAGTACTTCTCAGTCCTTTATACTCTTGTCCTGTACTTAGTGCCGTGAGTTGTGTATGCATAGAAGAAGGCTGGACTGCTGCCTTCTAAAAAATCTTTCAGACTGATGACATTATCTACCATGGTGGACGACAAATGGCAATGGAAAAAAAAGCATGTTAATGTGCAGAAATAATGCACAAGTACCTGATGTCTGGAATGTTCTTTCCTGTGCAGCCTGGACAAAGTCCTCCCAGGCAGCTGCAGTGCTCTGAAGTAAGGCGAGACTCTCTTCTTCACCAAACCCCACAGCCAGGGAAGAGGTAAGGAGGAAATGTGAAGAAATGCTGGCTCAGAAACAGCCTGAAGGTCTCTGATAATTCACACAATAGAGCTAATGCAAGCGATACTATTTCCTGTTAATCCTGGATTTTCAATGCCCTGGTGCTTTGCAGTTTTGTATAATGGCCTTCTCATCTTCATAACTCATAGCAGGACTTTTGTTGGCAATCTAGACAGAGAATCAGACAACCTAATGAGTGATCTAATGTCTACTTTCAAATGTTTCTCTTTTGAGGAAGAACTGAAACGTATGAACACAAAGACCACGCACTATGTGCCCCCACTCCACTTTTCCTTTCTAGGCTGGAAAGCACTGCTCTAGGTAGATTATATCAGCCGCAGTTTTTCTGGGTTCAGGTAGAACATTATTTTCAGATCTGCTTTCTCCCTCTCATGATAGTCTCAGTCCCTTGTGAAGAAGGGGGAGACACAATTGTTGTAGAAAATTTGTGACAATCCTGCAATATATTTTGTGTTCCAGCAGTCTTGGATTAGATTCCTGTATTAAACACCCAAGTTTTGAACAATTTGAGCATCTAACAGCTTAGGTTTACTGTAAGGGTGGGCAGGTTCTTGTATTTCTGGCATTGCCCTGTTTGTTTAGGCATCTGATAGTAAGAGTTTTAAGTGATTTTGACAGACTGAGATGATCAGCTTCAAAGAAATAGTCATGACTAGAAAGTGTCCCCATTAGGCACCTTCAAAAGCATTGGCTTAAAGCAGGGTTCGTGAACTGAACTTCAGACTCCTAGGTTTGCTTATTTACATTTATTAACTGCACCATTTAACCTCTCACCTCTTCCTTAGTAATGTATTTCAAATTCCACCTTTTATCTGATTTTGCATCAGGTTAGAAAGTCTGAAATTCTGTCACAAATATTCTTAAATTTGCCCTTTCTGGGTCATATTCTCCATTCCTGTTTTAAAACCTATATTAGTTCAATGTTCCTGCTTGCATCTTATCTGGCATTCTTCAATTCTACTTCATAGATTAAATAAAATTGTGTAAATTCTCCAAGGTTTCATTCAGTCTCTTCTGCTCAGCAAATTAATCCAGGACTCAGAGTCCTGTGAGTGGGTAGGAGGTTAATCAGTGTTTTCATAACCTTTTCCTGAACTTTCCTAAGTTTTCCAATTAATTGAGGTACCTAGAAAAAAAACCACATATTTTATGGTGTATGGTGTTTCCTCTCCCTGCTAACAAAGTTGCTTTAAGCAGCCATGCATATTTCTAAAGAGTCAAACTAAAACATGAAAGTTTAAATAATTTCTCACTATGTATGAGAAGCACCAGCTGAGATGGATTTCAGTGGTAACTCCTATCTGGCTACTCACAATTTACCTTCCCATTAATCTGTGAGCAGTAAAAATAAATGAATTCATTCTCTGTAGAGGAAAAGGCGTTGTTATGCAGAAGCATTTTATCAAAACTCTCTTTCCACACTCTGTGTGTTGATGGACATCGCCATACAGCCTGAGAAGCTGTCATTAAAGGCGATACAGGGCAGGTGTGCAGTCTCCTTGAATACTACCAGTGAAAAGCCTACAAACTCCAGATACACAGCTGACATAACATCTGCAAGCTAGGCAGTATGAAAACGGAAGCTGTGGTGGAATTATTCAAAGGCACAGTCCACCTGAATGGGTACACTGACATAAATGTGTTGGTTAGGGAAACGTATATGTGCCCTGGACTGAACTGGTGGTTTACAGAATCATAAATAAGAAAGGCAAAAATGGACTGATATCTGCAAGGCAGAGACAAAGCTGGTACTGAAGGACTTTCTCTCAGAATCTGTGAGGAAAACAAGCCTGTCACACTTAAGACCAATGCATTTTAACCAAAATCCTCTAATTCCAAACCCATGTCATTAAGCATTCCAAGTCTGACTACTGGGGAAATGAACCAGCCCTCCGGGAATGATGGTTGAAAACCATCTTTATTACAGAGAAGTATGTGAAAGGTACAAAATTGAGCCAATAAATTTCAATGCCTTGCATTCCTATTATCATATGAATCAAATAATAATCCCATAAAAATTCAAACAAGCATCCAAAAAATGCTAGTTAAATTGTTTCAGCAGTGATAGAGATTAATTTATCTCTAGCACCATACATTTTCTTATGTAGCTGCTGTGAGACTGATTTAATGCTTTGACTTTCTTGTATTTGAAAATAATAGACTAAAATCTAAGTGAAATTAAGAAACATCACATTGTTCAGAGGCTGGATATTTTAGCACCTAATAACATGCTCAGATAGCTTTCTTCTGCAGAAACGGTACTGCTTCCTTCTTACCTTCAAGTTTGTTCCTAATTATGAGGAAAACTTCCAACTTCCCCAGTCACAAATTTAACAGTGTTCCATTGTGTTGCAAACTGCCAAATTGTGTTAAGTAACTGAGAGGCCCATCTAGGTATGTTTGTGATGTGAAAAATTAGAGACATTCTTATTCTCATATACATTCAGAAAATTAAAAAAAAAAAAAAAAGTCGTCCTCTCTAACAGGCCTAGTGGAAAGCTAGAAGGTGTTTGAATAAAATATTCACTATGACTCCTTTATTTGACAAAAATTCCCAGACCATGACTTCCTTTCGTAGTTCAAATGTCAAGAATCCCTTCCACTGTGGTCAGGGTGGCATGCAGGAACAGAGGGAGACCCTAAACAGAAGTCTTTAATGATGACAAGCCTGGTTAACTCAATGACCCACAGCATCTTTTGTCTCCCTTTCTCCCCATGTTGGCTCCTGCTGATTCAGATGGGGGAAGCCAACTAGCAGAGCAGTTGCTCATGCATAGTCGAGGGAAAATGCTTTCTTCACCCTTGTGCATAAAGTGCAAAAGGCCCTTCAATTTCCTCTGTACTGTTTTTCAGTTTTTGTCTTTTTCTCTGATTGACTAGCTTTATATTGATTGAAAAGTCATTTCCTTTGCCCAGTCTTCTGAAAAACAAAATAAATGTTTTCTGTGACCCTAACTCCTAGATTTTTCTTTCCACAGAACCAAAGAAAAAGTTTTCTGTCAATTATATTGAAGGAAAAATTATATTGTTGTTTTGTAGCACTTTTTTTCTCCCTGTGTGTCAAAAGGGAGCAAATGATGCATTAAAAGCCTAAAAGCTGAAATAAAGATTAGGTGTAAAGTGCTATTGATCCCTCTATGAAAAGAAGCTAAGACAGATTCTACTCTGCTGTCAGGTTACATTTTCAGTAAGTTACCCAGATGCAAGATTTGAAACTTTTACAAAGGAGTCTTTAAAGTGTTGTTGAAAGTATCAAATAAGATTAGACCCGACAGTAAAAACAACCATTAAAAAATGTCGGTGGTGCAGCTGAGCTATTGTCAGGCTGTATTGTCCCAGTGTTTAATGTAGCCCAATGCCTGAATGTTTAAGATGACCATGTGAAGATCCAGAACTTTCAAATCATCACTTATTACATTCTCTGTGCATACATTCTACAGGTATATGCATACATACCTATGTACGTGTCTCCGTGTCCAGAATCAACAAGGTCTTAGTCACATGACGTAGTTTTCATTGGATGGAGCAGAAGAAAGCTCCAGTTTTCAGTTGTCTAACTGACTATTCATCCAAAGAATAGTCCAAACATTTTGGAGACTATTACAAGCTATAACAGTTCTAATAAGAGAACAAACTATTACTGTAAGTCACTAGATTTTCTTCCGATTACTCTACCTTCTTGTTCCTGACAAACCAGTCTGCCATCCCTTTGCTCCGACCAGGAAGCTGGACAGCAGCTGAAAAAATATGTGACTTCAGAAAGTATATGGCCAAATGTCATCCTTCTCTGTACTACTTTAATATACTAAAGTTTATTAGAAACCAGCTGCTCAAAGCAGTTACGTTACTTTCTGCATCACTTGATAACCAACTTTAGCAACTGAGTGCACAAAGCGCAGACAAAATTGACAATGAAACTTTTGAATAGTAGTTGCACAAACTGGAAACACCAGAGAGAGATGAATCTGAAGAAGGATTAAGCAGCTGCTGATTACGTTCCATAAATTAAAAAAGTATTCATAAGAGCTAAGGCAATGCAATTAATTTCCTGATTCACACTAGGACATCCTTAGAAAATATACAGAGATTAATTTTGGGGAAAAAAAAAAAATAAAAAGACAAATAGAAACAAATGCTAAATGAAAGAAGATGATGAACCTTCATTGTAATCTAACGCATCTGGAAATATACCCATGATGGAGAAGATAGACTTCACTATTCAAGAAACACTAACAGTAAGAAATTTTTGTAGAGTAATGGGGTGAAACTTTGGAAATCTTCAAATGCTTATGATAGAGGCATTAGTTCAGCAGGAGTCAAGCTTAAGGATGACAGATTATTTGGGATGACCTGCTTTAAGCTCATACCAGAAGAAGCAGAAAAACACAGATATTAAGTTTAAATTCAAAGTTAATGGAATGTAAAAGGAATTTCTAGGTGGCCTGTATACTTGTATGAGAAACCTGAGGAATAGAAAATGTTAATTTCTATTAAAAATCTATATTGTGAGTTTGTGAAACTAGTGAACTCTGGCTTCATACAGACTTGCATCTTATGTTCCCATTCCCTTTCTATTTGTAACCACTGTCCTTATTTACCGTCTTATAACATTATGCACCCAGGTCATTCCAAGACACCCATATGGTACCTTAAATAAACATCTGACACTTTCAGATTGTCCCATGTGTCCCAGCTACTTTTTGGCTTCTGGGTAATCAAAATACACCTAGCTCTTGGACTAACTCTGTCCAGTCCAGAGCTCTTCTGTATTTGTGACAGCTGAACAATGTGTGCCTGGTGCAGACTGAGGATGCAGAGATTCAGTTGCAACAGAAGCAGAGGCAAGCTGCTTGGACAAGAGCTTCCTAGGGTTGACTAAAGACTGGTCTTTCCATGTTTAGTGTAGCCTTAAATGGTGAACAGGAGCAGAACCAATGCTATGTTAATGTTCTATAGGGGTAAAAATAACTCAAATAATTAGAGACTAGAGGGCTTGACACAGTGCTTTGGAAGAAATATTAGAAGAGACCATATGCAATGTTATCTATAAAATTTTCAATTTATTCTAATGAAAACGAACCTGAAATGCAGCCACTGAGCAGTACTGTGGTGCAAAAAGAGTAGATCTTTCCAGCAAACAGCTGGAGCCAGGATCAAAAGTCCACATTCTATGCATTTTAAGCTCTTACTTTGGGCTAGTTCTAGTTCAATTTAATAGAGTAAATGTCTTTTACCAGCTGGAAAATACCCAGTGAGCTCCTGCAGTGTGTTTCCCAGTCTAATTTCAGTGAAAAAGAACCTAGTTCATGTACTTTGACTGCTCCATGATGCAAACTGGAGCATTGTAGGTTAGAATGATTAAGAGATTTACTTATTATGAATTAATAAATCATGAACAAATCAGTTCAGCTGATATCTGCAATGATGTATCATTTAGTGGTTGCTTACAGCAAAGCATTCAGCTGGTGCTTGATTGTATTCTATAACCAGTGGAGGAGACAGAGCAAGAGAAAAGGCTGGAGCTTGGTTTTCACTTTGGGATGAGCTGGCAGCTTGCCTACTTTGCTTGCAGAACTCCGACTATTTTGCCTGGCAGCTGATAATCCTCCCAAGCATCCAACAACAATTTCCTGCATTGTATTTTCCTGTCTGAGACTTTCCTTCTGAAGCGATTTAGACCATGTGACACTAGCATTCAGGTACAGGCTATGAAGTGAGACCAGCCAGACACACATCCTGGCAAAACAGCATATTTAATGGATAATCAAGAGATTAAAAAAGAGAAAAATCAATAAATTTTTTAGAAATCTTACAGTAGTTTTCAGATCTAACAATGTTCTTGCTGTCAGATGCTGCTTTCATTCACCTTCAGAACTGTCAGCATTAATAGCATTTGTTCTATTTAGATATTACTTTCAAAAAATACTTCCTCACACAGCTATCACTGGCCTGTGTGAGACCAGGGAGAGAAACCTATGAATCCATCCATTTTAACACACTGAAAGGAACACATGGATAGCCTAGTAAGGGATGGCTGTGGGTGAAGTTACTTGACTGATTGCAAGAATGACTCTCCACTTCTATCAGGTTAGTTATGATTAACTATGTGACGAAGATATATCACTGTTGATGTGTAACATACCAGCAGCTGAAGTGGAAAACAACACTTGCAGAACAGTAGCGCAAACTTCAGCATGCATTAGCATCCAGTTTACATACATGGGCAACTACAAGACTTCTGCAGAAGAATCAGTAACCACTAAGGCGTGTTTATATGTGTCTTTACTTCTTAGAGTTAGCAGGAACATGCCATGTCACAACACCAACACATCTCCTCTGTGCTTCACAGACACACCATTGTAAAGAATAATCTGAGTAGCACACTCAAGCAATTGGTGTTTTGAAAGGCCATTGGTCTAGAAACAAAGAGTAAGTTCCATTTCTCTATAGAGGAAAGAAAGCAATTAATTTGAAAAGAACATGGAAATCATGGGAAACAACAGGCATATACTGAATTTTCAGATATGCCTGCTCTTGTTATGCCACTGTTATCTACATTAGAAAGGACTGTAGTTACTACTCAGTTAATATACAGAACCAAATGAACACCATGTATACAAAGAGCTGAGTTATTTTAGGAATTGTAATATGAGAGCCTTTGTGGCATATCTCATCTCGTACCCATGTCTTCTGTGTTAGATGTTTCGAATTTTACAGAACTGCCTCTCAGCAGCTCCCTGTCATCTTAGAACTTGCCTCTTTTATCACACCTGTGATTTTTTTCTACAGGCTTTTACATTGAAACTCTGCCCTTTAAAATATTTAACATCGACAGTGTATGAAGAATATGAGTACCTTGGTAGCTCCTATTTCAAATCTATCCATAATGTATCTTACACTGTTCACAATGTGCTTTATTAATTACAGTGTCATATACCCCTTTGATTGCTATTCTTTATATAGTCTATGTGTGATATGCCTGTGAACTGGCAACACCCACTTTGTGTGGTTTTACATATGGTAACATTGAGGCTTAATTATGAATCCTTTCCAAAACGTCCTGAAAAGAAAAAACTCTGGTCTGTACTTCAGAGAAGAGCTAAGCACAAGCAAGGGGAGGGAGGCGGGGGGAAGTTGGGTGTGGCAGAAATAAAAGCAATTACCAGATTTTACAGTTACCATTAATATTCTTTCTACTACCTTACATAAATGCATTTCCAACGAAAGGCAAAACTGTTCAGCTTACATTTACTCTGTGAATACCACAGGTCATATATTTTGTTAAATATACTGTGTCTGGGCAGCAAGAAGATGACTTCCTAGCACTGGCTATAGTGCCCTGTGGTGGGGGGACTCCGGAGGAAGAAGCAGATTTCTTCTTCCTTGGGAAAAGCTGAGTGTGCCCATGGAGAAGGAATTTCTGGGTGGAGGAAGCAAGATGCAGACATACAGTCTGATACAGTGCCTGCCACACTGTTGGAGCTGGAAGACTTCAAAGAGGGGTCAGGAAGACACAGGGAGCAGAGTTATTCTAAATCTGCAAGAGCATGATGAGAGATTGTGCAGCTGGTTGAATCCAGAAAAGGACTGAAACTACTGTACAGGAAGCAAGAGCGGAGGAAGGAGCTATGCACCGTGCAAGCAGACTCCAGACAGCATGACTATATTGTAATAAAACCTAGCCAGAGAGAAAAAGCACTGTGTTTTTTTCTGATACACTCACCTCAAAGAAAAAGGCAGGGCACTTCCACTTCCAGACTCTGCACCCCTTCACAACAACCATGCTTACACACTGAAGATGAATGTAAAGAACTTTACTTTTTAGTATTTAAGGTTTTCCTCTTGTCAGGCTTTAAATTTTGTCTGTCAAGGAGGATGAACAATGTCACGTGATTTAGATAGCCCACCACACCCTGAAACCGGGCTTTGTCCTGTAGGTTGCAATTTGCTGAAATAAATTGTTATTAGTGGTAAAAGGCTTCCCTTGTCTCTAAGGCAGAATACAAGCAGTGAAGAATAATTCCAGTATTATGCAAGTAATTTATTAGAAATATGTTAGCCAGTTGAAGCAGTGAGGAATATTCATTAACTCAAAACCAAATAAAAACTATTTAAAAGATTTCTTTTTCTAAATATCTTACCCATTTTTATTCAAGCTATTCCTGAAACCCTGCTTCTCTGCTGGTACTGAAGACACAAATTGCAAGGCAGATCTTGTGGAAAGTGATCACCATGGATTACATTCTGTACTTTAAAGTTATTCCTCCACTATTAGTTAACATACAACATTATTACAAGTTATGTGTGAGGAAGAGCATCTGTTCGATTAATTTATTCTTATTTTGTATGTTTTACCTCTTTGAAAAAGGAAATAACTAGGTCTGATGGCATTTGATGGCAGGGTTGGATCCTCCTTATCCTTGGAGCAACTTTTACTCCCAGAAGAGGAAGAGACTGAGAGATTCACACGAAGCTTAGAGTGTGCAGCACAAGAGAAGGCTGTGATATCTCTGAGAGGAAGAGGGAGCAAACACATTCCCAAGAGTGACAGAAAAATAGGCTTCCTAGGGACTGAAGGAGTTATGTGGGATTCGCCACAGCTCACAAAGCCACTGAGGTGAGTGAAAACAGACCCAAAACCAAGAACCAGATCTACAAGGACACAGGGCAGAGAAATCTTTATTTGCAAACCTTTTGCTTTCTACTGAGTTTTTGCAGTTTTTAAAACAAGCCTGCTGTCATTTTCCTCCATATAAAAGATTACTTTTAGACCTCAAAAGCCTTTTTTGTTCTTTTAGGGGAAGAATCCCTCCATTCCACTGAAAACTCCATGAGAAAGCAACTTGTTCTTACCATGCCTTCAGACAATCAGTGGCATTGGTCAACCGTTGTTGCTGCTCTGTAATAAACTGACTGAGTAAGGGGAAAGGTATTCTGCTCTCTGCTGAAGGAAATGCAATACAGGCAGAAAAAGGTACAAGAAAAATGAAAAGAAGGATCGACTTTCTGAAAAATATTGTTTTTATTGAGGAAAAAAATAAAAATACTGGAAACATTATCTCTGAGACTTTTTGTAACTCTGAAGGAAGGGGAGTGTAAGAAGAAACAGAGGCTCCAGGAGAGCATGAAAAGAAACTCACTGTCTGTAGAAGACCTCAATTCTTAGATTTAAAAGAATGCTATATTTATCGGTGTCTTCTGTGGAAAACATTGTAACTATTAGCCATCTTTTTAACACTGGAAAAGAGTAAGACTATAAAAAATGATGGAACTGAAGACGTGTAGCTTTTCCTGTATTAAGACATTCTTCTTCAAATAAATGTGTCAGAGGGTTTACTCTCTGTAACACCCAGCATTTGTTTGTTCACACTGACCTGATTTTCAGAAGGCTTTAGGTTTTCTTGTGCGTAAGCAATTTATCAAGAATACACACACTGGAGTGTGTCATGCATGTAAAGAACACAGTTCACAAAGGAAAAAAGTTGTTCATGGAAAAGATGTATCATTAAACCACTAAAACTTTCTTGCACATGTTTCTCTGTAAATCAGAGCCAAAGTATTTAAATACTAATCTGTGGTAATGTTTTTATGTGTAAAACAAGTAAGCATGTTTTTACTCTGATTTAGACAGACAATTCTTCTTTCTTTTCCATATTTACATTTTTCTCTTGCATTAAGTACATATAGTTTAACACATTTAGATGGTGATTCATCAGCTGAGGAATCAAATGCTACATCAAAGCAGATACAATATTTTCATCATGTATTTAATGACAATATTTTGCAAGTCCATTAGATGTAATAATTGCTCATCAAACAAAATAAAATGAAACCTGGAAAAATGTAGAGCAGCTTTAATAAAGTATTTGAGCTGCAAGGAAAAATATTTAAATCTGTAATCAACACATACAAACAAATCACTTGCCAAATTTCCTAATACTGTGGTGCTAAGCTAATTATCCATATTAAATATTATTAAAATAGCATTTTTTCCTTTGAAGTTAACACATTAGTATTAATATAACTATCAGACATGAGATATATGAAAAACACACACAACAAAAACATATGCACAGCAGAAAGTACTTATTCTTTCAGAAGTTTGACTTTGTGCTGAAGACTGTCAGGGTGTATCAGGGTGCTGCTGCACAACAAAATACCAGAAATGCAGAGGACAGAGAGAGAGATCTCACTTCCTACTGCAACACAATGAATGAATTTCAAACATTTAAATTCTGGAGTCAACACATGAAGAAATTTTTTTTTTTTCACTTCTTTAGCAGCAAAATATCTCCTACTTTCACTTGGTCTATGCAGATATAAAAAAAAAAAATAATAATAACTTTAAAAGCAACAACAACAACAAGCTAGAACCAAACCTTATTGGCATAGTATACACAGAAGTGAAATACGAAACTATCAAACTAAATTCACATCAAAGGGGAACAGGATAGATTTTTACAAGGATTTATTATAAAAGTTACATCTGAAATCTATTCCAACATTCAAAATATGTGGTTAAAGTAATCAAGCTACCTTAACTTTGCTAATCCACCAGAAGAATAACAAAAAAGACTCAACTGGATTTGTCTTAGAAATAAATGTCTACTCAGAGTAAAGTAAGCATTATGATGACTAATCATAATTCTGTGAAGTATGTCATTAAAAGTTAATTTTAATTAATTACTTTAATCGTGTGTCTTCAAATGCAAAACACAACAAAAATTTTTAAATATACATTAGACATATTTAATGGGAAATATGAAATATTAGCATTATCCTGTCTCCTTGTTTGGGACAAAGAGGAACAAGATGGAACCATGGCATCTGAAGAAGTTAATAAATAACATTTTTTCTTCTAAAGAAACAAAGAATATTTAACTTTTTTTTCAGTGTTATCTGATGATTCGTGCATGTAATCTGTATAGGTGCTCATCAGCCCAAATGTAGCTTTATGGAAGTTTGAAATGGCCTTCACTGTTGTTAATTCAACCAAAAGGCATCTGCAAGTATGAAATTTAAACATTCCTTCTAGCTTTGTTATGATTTCACCTCTTGAGGTACATCTTCCATCCTCTCTTATTACAGACGAAGTCTAGAAAACTTGATTAGATCAAATATTTAAACTTTATCTGGTTAAACAGGGCAGACTCAACCAGATCCCATAATAAAACAGAGGGTTGTTGTCAGTACAGGACAGAAAATAACTCTCTGTGGAAAACGCATGAGATTTTAGTCAATGAGAAAGAATTATTCAAGAGATCTGATAAGCTACATTGTCTACAAACCTCCATTTATACCCATTTGGTAACCCCTCTACTGACTTCACTTCCAAATTAGGTAAACCTAGCATATTCTTTCTCAGAGTGGTTACACTGAACTATCTTGAGGAAAGGCTAACAAAGAAAATGAGCTGAACCTAGTTGTCTTTTTCTCCTGTGAGCCTTTCACCAGAGCCGGTGACTCCAGGCAATCTATCTTTTGTCATTATAATGACAATTCTGCCCTTGTTTACATCTTCACCTCTTCTTGTAAGAGTTTAAAGAAAACAATAGATTAAATGGAATAATTCTTTCCTAAAGTTGCTGGTGAGGAGGAGCAAAATGTAAAGGTTTCAGACATAAGATGGGCATAAAAGGGAAGGAATGGGCAAAGTAATAAAGTTCTTAAGACCTAAGGCCCAATCTTGAATTACAAACTGTGTTTCCCTTGGAAATGGGGAATAACCTGAGTTTTTAAAAAATAAAAGAGGAAAAAGCCCTCATGAGTGCTAAAGTCTGTTTAGGATCTTGTAAAAGAAATTGCCCTTTGGACCTCCTCCAGTTTACCTGTATTCCCACCTAAAATTGAATAATTGCCCTTGACCACATATACTTGTTCCTGAGGATATTATGTCTGTTTTTTGAAAGTGTTTCAACTCAAGCATGAAAAAAATGCTGTGTAATAGAAAATATTGCAAACAAACAACTCAGCATTCCTGATTCGAATTTTCTCACAGCCTTTTATCAGTCAAAAGGCTTGATTTTTTTCTAGGTCTTCTGCTTTATTTTGTGAAAAACATTATTAAAAAATATTTAGTTAATGGAATTTCCACTGGGCAATAAACCTGTTTTTCAGGCTGTCTCTTAGTGACAAGACAAAATACATTCTGCTAAAGTTAAAATAACTATATGTTAAAATGTATCAAATGTTTGTTAGCGGTATCTTATCTTTTAACAAGTCAGTCCGCAGCACCAGCTTTTGAAATCTGTGTATCTGCTGAAGGCAGTTGAGCAGTACCGTTTTATACCAAGTAAGAATATCCTGTTGTTTGAGAGAATAAAAAATCTGTGCCCAGTTAATTCATTTCAGCTTTTATAAAATCATATTAAACTTCATTATAAGTTATTTTCATATAAGTCTGTAATAAATTTGTACAAGTACGATCAATGAACATGAGGGCTTTTTATACCTGTGACTTCACAATACTTCCCTTAAGAATTTAACTGAGTAAATGAGAAATAATCTTTTCTGTAGCTGCTTTGTAACTTTTACTATTCAAGTGTTTGTTGGCAAGCACTTAAACATAATTGTGTCAAAAAATAAGCATATAAATTAAATAAAAATTAAATTTGCATTGAAAGTTCATTTCGTTGGGTTTTTGTTTTTACTGTCTAGCTGACGCTGTTTAGAACAGAACATATATCTTATAGATGCCGTATATACAGAATTCTATCTCATTATCAGTCAAGGATTTGGCATAATCTGGGTTGAGACTTCAAAACTAAAATCTTTAACTGGAGTGATGTGAGGACTTCAGGCTCTTGGAGGAGTACAATATACTTCTGGGGTTTGAGGCATAAAATAAGCATACAAGAACTTTCAACATATAACTTCTAAGGTGCGAAGTGTAAGCATCTGTAGCTAATACATTTGACTCCTAATAGCCGGAAAGGTAATAAAATTACATTGTCCTTAAAAATTGTATTTACATGTTTCTGTAGCCTCTGCATCATAGTTAAGATACTGTTACTGCTGAGGGCTAACTCCACCACTGACCTTTTATGACATTCCGCAAAGCTTACTGTCAGCACTACAAGCTGCAAAGTAATGGAAACAAAACCCAAAACAATTCCCAAACCCAGATCAGTTTCTAACCACATGTAAGCCCAGCCATGTTATGTGATAAAGTGCTCCAGCATGTATTTTGCATCTGTAATTACTTCCTATCATTCTCTTCACAGCCTTTCTAACATGTGAACTAGTTAAACCCATATTTAAGAGGGTGCTTCTTCCTTTTCACTTTAGAATTGATACCTTGTTGATACAAACAGACAGAACTATTTTCTCACTCAGGTTATATGAATACTCATTAAGACAGCATTCCCCCATTTTCACATAAGGCACCTATGTTATAACATTGTAGGGCACAAATGCAGATTTGTGCAATCCTTTTGAATCACCCTTTAATCATTTGAATCTAACGTGGTAAGTGAATGAACCTTTTAAACTTGGAATAAGCTCCAGTTTGTCTACACTTGAGATTCAACCTTCTAAACACTGTAAAAGCAACTATGCTGACTTTAATTTTAAAATAACTATTTGAAAAATGTATAAAAGATTTTCAGATTTGACCTGTTTTTAAAAGCACATTCTGAATCTCTGAAGGAAAAGTGAATTGTAAAGAGCCAAACAGATACAGATGTATTGCAAAATATTTGAACTCAAATTTTTAAATTTCAAAGTGATCAATTACACAAGGTTCACTTTTTCTCCACTGAAGACAATGTTGTATATTGAAGAAATGGGTAGAGTCACAAGAGGAACTCCGGAAGACTAGCGAAGCTACTCTTGTAGCATGTATTAAGTTGTAAGAAAGTGATTTGAATTCAGTTTTGATTTCGGTGGTGATTCAACAGGCTGTATGTGGTATGAATGACACCTTTAAATATGCTGATTGATTCAGGTGAGCTGGGGCTGAATTTCAGGAGAAGGGGAAGTTCATGGAGGGCAAAGTTGGATGCATTAATATACTGAATTTCTCTCAACTACACTTTGATCACTGACTTAAGCTGATGTTCTTGGAGTGAAGAAACATATGCTAAAGAAGAACTTGTCACGCAGGACATCTATAATTAAAGAAGATCTTCAATGAAAGCATTTCACAACACCTCCATTAAGCTTTGTCATACTGCAAAAAGAACATGAGCCTCTGTGTAAAGAAAAGTTAAACAATTGTCAGCTGAAAGCAGATGAGGGTTTTATTGAATACCTGTATTACTAATGCATGAAGAGGTACCCATGCAGAGCACAGCAGATACAATCATTGCTTTTAATCATTGTACAATTTTTATTACCAGTGAAACTACTAAACAAAAAGAGGGGGATACATTTCCTTTACTGGTAGCCATAGTTTTATTTCAGGAGAAATCAGTGACCTAGGTCACTGAGTTGTCACTGATCCTAGTACCAGGATCATCTCCACAAGAAGAGACAGGTAGGATTACTGTCTTGAAGACAGGATAGGACATTCAAACCCCCCTAGTTGGGGTCATATGAAGGTTGATGTATAGACAACCATTTCAAAATTTTCCCACTAGGAATAAAATTGTTTGACAAGGTAATTAAAATTAAAAAAAATAGCATGCATTTATATAACTCCAAAATGAATGAATGAATAACAGCAAAGAATTAAATACACATTGCTTTACTTAGTCTATGTTACCAATTATCAAAAAATGTTATAACTTCTATCCTCTTATTGTTTAGGTTTGCAGTAAGGCCATAGTGATTGCATCTTGAATCACGGTCCAAATATGCTACTGGAGAGCACATTTTTGAAGTTTGGGTTCAGCATAGGCTAGAAAAGAGAAAGAGATGGTTACCTTGATCATGAGGCTAGTATCAGTTCATGAAACTTTGGATTAAAAAAATATTCTTAATTTTGATTTCAGAGTTTGAAACAGTTAATAAAATCCTCTCATCAGAAGAAGTTTAAGGAAAAAGAATATTGTACCCTCTCCTGTAAAATAACTTCGGTTATTCATTCTGTATGACATGAGGATCGTTAACATTTCTAGACAATGACCTTTTCTACTTTTCTCAAAACTGCTACATGAAATACACAAATAGTTCAGGTTCATGGATTCTTTTAGCTCTCATAGCAGAACTGCTACAAATTGTACTTCAGCTATATATTTGAAGCTTTATTTTTTTTAAATTAAGGTATTAAGATAGGGAAAGGTAGCTGGCAGATAGAAGTTCTTGTAATTATGAAATGTATTTAATGCCCAGTGTAAAATTGTTGGTTATTTTCTTTTTTTTTTTAGATCAGGGTCCACACTGTTGCAAGTACTACTGAAACTATTACCTGCAAGCATAGCCACAGCCAAAAGAGGAATCTAATGATTCTGGGTACTGGAGATTCTAATTTTGAGAACTTTGCTTTTCAGAACTTTGATTCTTTCACTAATTAATAAGTTTATGAAATAACTTTTAAAATATTAGGCTTAAGTGCAATCCAGAACCTGATTCTCCACATACTCTCTGGTGAAGAGACTTTTTCACAAAAATATAAAGAGATAATAGCTCTTTGCTTACAGGTACCGTCGAAACAATCTCCATTGGGAAAAGGAAGGGACAAGTCTGTGTTTTGTCTTGCACCTGGAAAACTGAGGTCAGAATATAGAGAAGAGACAAAGATCAAGATATACTCATTTGTTCATTCATTCATCTCTCTGAGACAATAACATTATAATGGCTGGGAAACATACTTTACTTTGTTGCTGGTTTTAGTATCTTTTATTGTTTTCTTACTGGTTCTTTTTTCTCTGTATGCTACTGTTTCTTTTACAGGTTTTCTCAAGTACCCTCATTTTCAAAGGGAAACTTACCTGGTTTCCATTTGATATCTTCTAGTCCTGTGGTATCTATAGAGCCCATCTACTCCCATCCCTACTACTTGTATTTATACATTAAGCATAGCAGAACACAGGCATGTCTCTTTTTTCCCAGGCTAAATGAAAAAATCTTTTATTTTAAAAGTCGGTAACACATATTTGAGGTAAATATTGTGAAAAGCCAACACGAAGCAAAATTACAGAGCTGCTTAATGTTTCAGCTTTCTCAGGGAACAGGAATATGGCCATTAGAAATGTGTATTTCTCTTTGGTTTTCAAATATAATCAAAAAGAAGCCACTCAAAGGGCTAGTTATCAAGCATAAACAGAGGCAAATAAACAGGTACGACATAAAATTAATTCAAAATATGAAGGCAGCAAAACTGAAGGGTTTTTCTCTTCACATACGGGGTTTTGTAAAACCAGACATGGGTGCTATAAGATTTAAAAGGTGTCCTGAATGAATTCAGAAGTTTGAGCTTAAACCAAATGGCTATCCAATGAGGAGTAACAGATGCACCTGATGACATAGCATTCCAGTTCAAGGACATAGCAGAAAAATCACTCTAGTTCTCCCCAGTGACAGACAAAACTATTGATTGCACATTTACAGCTCAAATGCTTTTTTTTTTTCTCCTTTCTAGAATAACAACAGAATTTGAAGTGTACGAAGACCTTGTGGGTTTGGCTTCAATTCAAGGCCAAACAAAGGGCTCTGACTTTCACCACACTCAGCAGAAATGTTTACAAGCTCTGTATTCAGATTTGTGCAAACTTGTTGATGTTTCAAACTATCAAGTATTTTCAACAGCTGGAGCACAGAATAGCACAATATTTACTTTTGTTTTCAGATGGAAAAGTTTACAGGTACCAAAATCCATCTGACAAAAAGTTAACTTGAATCCAATTATATGTTGTGTATTACACACTGAGAATCTGAATCACTGATAAAAGATCTACAGAGCCCAGTCACCAAAGACAGCCAATTAATGTAGATTACCTGAAAGCACATGTTGTTTTTCTAGGCGAAAAAGAAAAAGAAAAAGAGGAAAAAAGAAAAAGAAAAAGAAAAAGAAAAAGAAAAAGAAAAATAAAAAGAAAAAGAAAAAGAAAAAGAGGAAAAAAACAACACTGAAACAAAAGCCTGTTCACATTTCTTTCAATTTCATTTTGTTCTCTGAATAAAGGGTTTGTTGAACATGTGAACACATTGTTTTTCTTCATATTTAGCTTAAAAAGGAAAAAAAAATTGAAAAGACCCATAATCTTATTATTTTTAAATGTCTTTAAAAAAATCAGGTCTTCATACAAACATTAATATGTCTTTTAGGTAAACTTGAGAAGAAATAATGTATTTTACCTTCTCTGTCTTTTAAACATTTCTTTTTATTTCTGTGATAGAAAAGGTGTCTAGACATACATTAAGATTCAAAGTGCTTTTCCTGACAATATTATTTCTTTTTCCTTTTCTTTTCTTTTTTTTTCTTTTTTTTTTTTTTTGATTTCTCTCTTCCACTTCTCTTTTCCCAAAGGGGAGGAAAACTAAGGAGAATCTACTAAAACTAGAGTGAGTGCGGGGTTTTTTCTTATATTCGAAGTTGTCATTTTGAATTTTTATATATGTTTTCAGTTTGTAAGACTGATACTAATACAAAGATTATGAACTTTTTAAAAGTAAAAATCACAGGAGAAGCAAACATCTATCAAGCAGTTTCACTAAGAGACGAGCAACCAAGCAGAGAGAACATCCCATGGAGAAGCTAGCTTTTGACACGGAAACATGAGATGAAAAAGGGCTGCCAGAGAAGACAAGTGGAAAGAGTTGGACATGAGTGGCACTTCATTTCTTAGAACTGGAGCTGGAGCTCGTGAAAGAGAGAGAGGGAGATTGTCTACTGCATCTGGGAGTAACATTGCAACAGGATCAGGTCTGCAGAGCTCATAAGGACCCAGTGTCCACCTCGTGTATAGTTTGGGAAGATTCATTGCAGACTAGCTGCAGTTTGTTGCCGTGGACTGTACCCCCATCAGCAACTGAAGTGCATTTGGGGTGGTCACAGGGTAAATTTTCCTGTTTTGTTTCATCTGAAAGGAAACCAGGTTGTATACTCTGAGACAACTATGAGATTTGAATGTTAATTGTGGAGAACTGGGAAACTTTCCTCAAAAGCACTTCGTTGATTCAAAAAAAATGTTAATGTGGACTCAAGAAGTTCCTCCTTGAAGATAAAGGGACTTAGGCAGTTGAGTGATTGTTTCCAATCCAGAATATAGAAGTACCGTTACTAAAATAATTTCTCCTCTATTTCTATTAGAGCTAAACATTAAGCAGAGCCTTTAGATTTTCTTTTCCCTTTTCCTTCCCATAGAAGCTTGGCTGTTATGGTTTACCTTCAGAGATGAACAAGCTTGCAGTAAGTCTAAATGGTGATACCTTAAAAGGCAGATTAAAAGACTTGCTTAATTTTTTCGATGATTTTTCTTTGTACCTTTCTGTGATCTCAGTGCATTAGTATGTAATATGATTTTAACATTATTTTTTCTTACTCCCTAAAATCTCACCATTTGTGCAAATATTTTCATGTTTGTCATGCTGCAAACAAAATTCTTTGCTCTTCTAGGTACTGCAATGTTGATAAAAAAACCATAACAAATAAGTAGCATACAAAGCAGCGCTGCTTGTGAAGGAATATAACAAATGTAGAGTCCACTTAAGATTTGAGCCTATATTGAAAGAAGTCAAACAAGAGTGAAACCTACCATTATTCAGGCTGTTGAAGCTGCCTGTGCTCAGAAAATACCTTCTGATGAGCAGAGACCATTTTGTTGTTGTTCTTCTAGAATGGAAAGAAAACATGACACATTAGGGATAAAACCTGCATTTAAATTATTGTTTACAGCTTTGTTACAGCAGTTAAAGAAACACTGAAAATACAGTAGCAAATAGACAAACAGGTCATTCATAAAAGGTTCATAAGTTGTTGAAGATGGGCATTTTTTTTTTCCAAATTCCTAACTAAAATTATATGTGAACAAATTACGTTTGTTGTGAGGTTTTTTTGTTTGTTTAATTTCTTATCAAAAAATGTTACATCATCAATTCTCTCCTTGTTATTCTTTGCAGTATTGCTTGAGTTCTGTCGGAGAACAGGTTCACTTGGCCAGCTCAGACAGAATGAGTTTATTTAATACACCAGAACAGTTACCAAATATTAGGATATAGTGTTTATTTATGTTCTTGGGTTTTCTCTGTATTGTATTCTTTTTTGACAGTCTATGGGCCCAACACAAGGGATGATAACTCAGTTTGATAACGGAATTTATTGAACTCCAGTTGTCAGTACCACTGTAGATATTTTTCTCCTAAGTTCTACAGGTTGTTGTGGAGCATGCATCGACAGAAAAATAATAAAGTTTAGGAAGCCTTCTAACTATTGCTTAATGCTATAGCTCTGTTGGATTCCACGGTTTCTCTTAGGGAGGATTGCTCTTCTTTGTGTTTGTGCAGATACACTATTCTCGTTTGAGACCTATCGTTTCTGATACCCATCATATATTCATGTGCTGCTGACAGTTCATATCACTTTTTGTAAAAAAAGTGTGCTCTGCCAATGCACAATAAAGACACCATTTACATAAGGAATGAGTGGAGCAACTGAGGTTTTTCTTAGAAATGGGCAAAGAATGAGTGCAGGTGAGTACAAAACCACTAGCAATTCGCAGTACTAGCTGGAATTATTTTACGTTGAAATGTCACTCTCTGTCTAAAGTTAGAACTAAATGGAAACGGATGAGTAGTGTTATGGTCTCCAAAGTCTCACTAGTTTCCCTGCTTAGATGTATCTCTTATTGTCTCCCTTCTTGGAGCCAATGAAGATATAGCTGATTACTGAGAAGAGTCAAGAATTCCAGTAAAGTTAGCCAGCTGTGATTGAGATTGATGGGCTTTAATAATATTCTCACCCATGAAAACTACTGATAATGCTCACACTGACTGCAGATTTCAGATAGAGTTCTACATGGCCATGAACCAAAATATATCAAAAATGTATACACCTTCGTGAGAAACTTTATATCTGATGTGAGTTTAGTGATGAATATTTGTTTTTAAAGTAGAGATGGCCATGATCTTCAGCCATTTCAATTCCCAGAAAGCAGCACCAATATCATCAGAATTTCCAAAATGGAAGAAACAGTGAATGGATATAGTCATAAAAGAAAATGCAATATACCTGTAGCTTTTAAAATTATTCTCATTGTTCTTTGACCACAGTGTTGGGATTCTTGAAGGTGTAAGCAAGTGTGTGTTTGTTTCTTTGTTAGTAGCTGTTGGTTTTCAGGGGAAGAGGAGTGTTGCTTTCTTTTTTAAAAAAATATTTATTCATTGGCTGAATACAGAGAGATTTGAAATAACTCTGTGACCACAGTGGGTATTTTTCACATTTTAGGGGAAGACATGGAATGAGAAGTGAACAAAGCATGTAGCTGCTTGTTCGAAGTATTCATAACTGAATGTGAAATAACATGAGCAAAGATATCTTTTGGCATCTCAGTTAATAGTTCAGACTGCACTAATACAACAATGTAATATATTGTCTTTGTACAATGTAAGTCTCTTAATGTGCAGCTTCTGGTAATTAGAATATCGACACGTAGAAACACGAATGGATTTCACCCAGCCCAGCAGATCTAAAAACAAAACAAGCCTTTAAGAATTTATAATAAAATTGTTAGCATAAAATTAATTTTTTTTTACTATTATGATGTTATTATGATGTATAGAATGTCAGCATGTCTATCAAGAAGCAACACAAACTTATCTGTCTCTGAATTGGACCATGAATTTCATATGCATTGATTTATTGGGAAAAATACATCTTGCAGCCTGTAAGCTTTCTGTGTGTTACACTTCAGAAATAAGAAATAAATTTTCTGATGTCATCCCACCCACTTTACAAGGCAAAGATAAACTTATGCTAGGCAGTCTTACCACTTTCGCAGTGGTATGCACTACTCACAGCATAAAGGGTTATTTGCAAGGGTCTAGATAACTAATACCAAATACTGGTGAATTAATATCTTTGAAGGGTTCCAAGGGAGAGAGGTTACTACTTCTTTGCTCTTTTATGGGACCACTTAAGCAAGCTGTTGAAAACCCAGTAGAGATAATGGATCCTGACACCAAACAAGTTGAGAGGAAAGGAGTGTGCAATTTACACATTTTGCTCTAGTGGTAGTATTGATTCTGTCCTGTAAACCAACTTGTCCCCACATAAGACAGACAAAAAATGTTTGAACTGAAATGCACTAACCTGTCCAAAGCATCTGTTTTCTGGAGGGAAAAGAGAGAGAAAGAGAGAGAGAGAGAGAGAGGAAAAACAACCTAGAAAAGCAAGGAGAGACATAGCTTTCTTTTTGTTCTGATAATGGTTCCGTCTGTGAAAATAAAGGGTGTGAAAATCATCAAAAGCATCCAAGAATTTTTGCAAGGTGGACAAAGAAATATCCTTTCATTCTGATAACCTTGAACTTTCAGAAAGACATAATAGAAAAGAAACTAGATGGTAGGAAATATGAAAATAGTGAGAGGACATTGCATGGATTTACAAGTACAGAGGCATATGCATGAGAAACCTCTTCTGGATAAAGGTCTTATTTCTACTATTTTCAGTAGCACTAGGGAAAGGCAAGCCTTATTCTCAGCCATATTAACATAAACTTTGTCAGTAAACTTGTCAAAATTAAATAAACAAAGGTGATATAACACTCCGATTTCTGGAGAACAGCAAGAAGAAATAATAAAACACTTCCAATTGCCTTAAACATAAGAATGAGAAGCAGCCTACACAGGTTCATTAAGAACAAATCATGTTAAACCAATCTAATTTCTTCACATGAAAAGTTAGCAGGGCTTGTGGATGAGGGGAAGTATGTCACACATGTTTACTTTAGTAAGGTTTTTGACATTGCCGTACATGACATTTTCACAGGCAAGCCATTGAAATATAAACTAGATGATAGTACCATTTGGTGAGCAGAAGTGGTTGGAAAACCACATGGAGAATAATTATCAGTGGCTCACTGTCAAACTGGAGAGATTTATCAAATTGGACTCTTCAGGAGCCTGTCTTTAATTTAACATGATTCAATATTTTTGTCACAATGTTGGATTATAGCACAGAGAATAAACCTATTAAATCTACAGTGACACTGAGCTGGGACAGATGCAAAGACATTGGAGGAATTAGGGTTTGAAATGGTCTTGTCAAGTTGGAAGAAAAAAGGCACAGGTAAACCAATGAGGCCAAATGTAAAACTCTGCACTTAGAGAAATAAACTCAAGAAATCTGTAATGGGGAATACCCAGATGAACAGCAGTATTGTCTCTTCCAGACCTGCTTCTGTTTGAGCAGGAAAATTGCCTTTACGTGCTTCTACTCTTTCCCACTTCAGTATCTATCCAATGAGATCAGTCTGTCTTGCCCTGAACATCCACTGTTCATTTCCTTCTCTTTGTCACAGAGTGCTTTGGAACAAGTTCCAATGACCCAGAGATTTTATCATTTCTTCTTCTGTCTCATGTGCTATAGCCTTACCAAACAAGACTGCTTCTGAATACTCATAGAAAACTCCCTTATTCCTACAGTCTTTAACTCTCTTCTCCATCCAATGCATTGGTATTCTCATCTTCCACCTAGTTCTCACCAGGTTCTAAGGGATATAAACATTAGCCTTTCTGAAAAGCATTTATTCTTCCTTTCCATCTTATGTTTTCCCAGTTCTCTGCTCCTTGTCTCTGGCTTCTCAATTTGTCTTGGTAAGCATACACATGAATTAGTTGTGCATCATGTAGATCTTCCTTGTTTCTCATATTGCAACATACTAACATTAGTTACTAAGTTAGTTACTATCAAAGACCTATGTATTCGCTTTCTTAAAAAAAAAAAAAAAAAAGAGAGAAACCCAAACTCCCAGAAATTTTCAACTGAAAGATCAGGGTTTGTATTAAATAACAGGAATATAGTATTAATCTTGATAAGTAATTTTTTTTCCCAACCAGAAATCCAAACCCAGAGAGATTCATGTGGTTTTCAATATTTCAGAGCAAGCACTCAGTTCTTCAGATGTTTGTGGAAGGCATATAACTGGAGCAGCTGTGTGTTTTGATAGCAAGATAGGAAGGTAGAAAGTGATTTTAAAGACCCATATCTCCTAAATTCCAAACAATTCATAGGCACAATCTGTATATCCCATCAGCCACTCAGGTCCAACTCAACCCTTCCACTACATGAAATCAAACAAAATTGAAAATACGATACAAAAATATAAAAATACACACAAGTAAAGACTGCAGAATTAATGATTTTAATGTCAACATTTAAAATACTTATAGTTTACAGGTCATAAATACGATAAAGTGATTAAATTGTATATTTCTTCCATTAATATTTTTGCTCCACTGCAGAATAATTAGGAGTATAGATATTTTGCCTGTTGTTAGTTTCTACTGGAAACTATAGATTCATACTTAACAATAACTGCCTGAGACATTTAGGTCCAAAATAGTTTATAAGGTTAATTCTAGATATTTAATTATTTTTTCATCAGACACACTTGTATCTAATTTGTATGTAAAGTTGCCAAAGGGAAAACCTCCCACATCAACATCTTCAGGAAAAGTATTCTCACTCAGAAAACTCAGCTGGAAAGACTGAAATCTAACTGAATATCTCAACTAGCATGAACATGTTCATTTAAATCAGATATGAATTAGTATCTGTGTGTTCCTTCTATAAAATCAAAAGTGAAGTAGGATTATTACATTGCATAGGTGGAAACAAATTTGTTAAACATGAGGAGTGTTTAATGTTGAGGATAAAAAAAATACAGGACTACGAAGCATGTTTGTGCCAATCCTTAGTTAAATAAGATTCACTTCAGCTGGAATCTACAATTCACGGATTTGGATCTATGTCCCTTCATATTCTATGGAACTGGTGGACATCAGCTGCTAATCACGTGTTAAAATCTGTTCTTAGACACTTTAAATTCTAAGTTTTACTTACTGAGCATTTTAGAAATTCAATTGAAATTAATTGTACAAGCTATGCCTCTGCAAAGATGTAGTGTGCAAGTTAAAAAATGAAAAACATTGACAAAACAGGTGAAAACGTGTTTTAATAAATGTCTCTTGAAAACTGGTAAATGGTGGAAGATCTTGCCAAATATTGAAGGTTTTCAGGGCAGCTTTTTAAAACATAAAAGCCAAATCAACCAGCCATGCATGTTTCATATAGACCTGGCTCTTATAATAAAAAAAAACTTTCAGAGTTTAGGATGTTTGCTGCTAACAAACTGTTTTCACAATAAATGACATATTCCTAAAGAAAGTAATGCATTTGAATATTGCAGCTTCTCAGGCTCAAAAGTAACAAAAATAAAGCTGAATGAGTAGGGTGATGTTACGAATCACAGGCAACAATAATAACCTTACTATGGTGCCATCTACCTTGGATTCTCAAGAGTAATATGAACATTAGTTGACAACATTGTGCATGTTTTGCTATTTCTGTTTGCATTACAGAGAACAGAAAGTAAGTACCCTGAAAAAATTCTAAAATTTTGGTAGGAAATCAAGCACGTTTTCTCATTTTCTAGCTAGGGTCAAAAGTATGCTTTAAAGTCAATGTTCTTTCTGCCACCCTTTACCGTACAGACCAAGCTCAGAGCACACAAACTAGACTTACTCCAAATGAAACTAATTTGGAATATTCATTTGAGGAATGCACCTAATATCCTCCAGGTGCCAATAGGCATCCAGTTGAGGAGACAGTCTAGAGCCAGTCCGAAGTAACCCTCCCAAAAAATCTATATAACACGGACCCCGGGTTCTTGGCACTAATTATTTCGTACCACAGGTCCGTTCCTATTGTCATGTACTAATTGGCAATATAGTCCTAGAGTCGTGTATTATAATTGGCAAAACTGCTTCAGGTTATGGGATTTTGAAATCCAGCTACCAAGTTCAAGACACCACAGAGGTCCTTATTAGTGTAGCTATCCTGTGCACCTGAAGGCTTTGAGACTCATTGCTGGTGACTTTGTTCTTAGAGGTGGACATATACGAACACACTGAGTCCTGATGACATATGTTCATTATGTTCATGGTAAAATAGCTTCAGCAGAAGTGAACTTAATTTCCAATAGTGGCTTACTTGTTGAGTAGTATACTCTGCTTGTACAAGAAAAACCTCAGTTTAGGTTCCTGCTTCAAATCAGGCACAGTGATGCTTAAAAAGTAGGTCTGCCAGTACCTAGATTTAGCTTTTAGGACATCCCACGAGCAATTACACCAGTATTAACTGTTATATTTGCTCTAATCCAGTCAAAAACATAGGTGAAAACAGCATGAGGCAGCTCAGCCGTAAATGGAAAATGTCTGCTTCAAGAAGCCAGAAGATGTTGACTGAGATTACTTCAACAAAATAAAATATCATACTTAGAATTTGTAATAAGTCATATGATTGTTGCTGTATTTTTATTATTTGCAATATTCATTTTCTAACAACATTTTTATTATTCTTGATAAGCTCTAATTAGGCAGACAGAAAAAGATATATTTTAAAAAGTAAGTACTCTTCAATGAAAGACAGAGAGAAAAGCAGCTGGAATCTTCGCTGGCTTGCCCAATGACACAGCAAATCAGTTGTGCAAGTGAGAATAGAGACCATATTTTCTGAACCATAAGCCAGCAAATTTAATCTAAAAAGTTATTTTTATTCTCTATTTAAGTGTAATTAACATTGGCTATAGAAAAACTCTTTACCAACATAGTTTGGGGAGTAATCAGTGAGGAAGAAAAGAAACTTGTAGTTAGTTTCTGAATTAATAAAATAAGTTTAATATATATGCTTGGAAAATATCTAACACAGTTAAACAAGATCCATGTGAAATATATCCAACCGTCAAAAAATGAAGGTAATTAGTAGCAATTATAGAGCTTCTTTCCCAAAACTATGTATTGTAAATCCTTTTAATCAGGGAAAGCACCAATAACATCAAGCCATTGTGTGTCTGAACAGGAAGCCTAGTATGTAAGAACACTTTGCTCTTAATTAACTTTTGGATAGCACTTTCTGTAGATTACCATCAGCAGAGGTGCTGCATAGAGGAAACTATGTATTTTAGATTCCAATTAAAGGATTAATTGTATTTTTAAGTGCAATGTGGTAATGAGAAGTAATGGTTGTTTGCTGGAGGTATATTGTACTTAATAGGTTAGTGGATTAAACAGTCCCTGCATTAAAAGGAATTATTGTATTTGTCATAAATACCTTTGAGGATAAATTTGCTTTCAACTGTGGGGGGAATTCTTTGATACAAAACATGAAGGATTACATGAAGGTGACAGGAGAGGTAGTATGCATCTGTCAGGTGTGCTCCTGATCATTGGCCAAGAAAACTTACAAAGTAACCTGGGGCACATTACATTTAGAAACCAAGCCCTGTTATCAAAAATCAAAGAATCTGATGCAGTTGATTGTTTTGTATTTGGAAAGGAGAAGGGAAGAAGTAATGCGTTTGGAATTTATTATGTTTCTGTACTAGCTGCACTTTTTCTACTGGGCTCACTAACCCTCAGTTAGAGGGCAACTGTGTTTATAACAATATCTGCTACTGTAATGTAAAAATGAAGCTGCAAAAGTTAAGTTCTCACTTTTTTAACACAAGCCCCAAGCCACGACCACAAAGGGCAATTTAAGGAGAAAAAAAAAACAACAAACTGAAGAACCAATCCAAAGTGAATACTTTCCATCTGCTGCTTCAAGACTGGATATTTTCATATGAATTATTTTTCGTGGGAATTTTGCAATAATCTGTTCTAACCCCACCCATCCTTTCATGTTGGATATGGTTGGTAATTGTGCAAGGGCATGGGTGGGGGGAAAATTGCTACTGCGATTTTGGAGTAATTTAGTTTCTAGAGACTGAAGGCTTTCATTTTTAGCAAATGTGTAATCTAGAGTAAGTCTTTTCCTATAAAAGCTGTAGACCCTGATGTACCTCCTTTTAGCTATGCTGCATGTACTGGGAGTTGAAATTGCTGTAGAGCCAAGGAGGGATACAGTAGGGTTAGAGGGGTCTTAGCTTTGATTTGGTTGAGTGGGGAGGACTATCCAACAGGACAACCATATTATGTGGTGTGAGCACACATACCAGTATAATACCAAGAAGAGGGAGAAGGGGATAAACAAATGTTAAAAGATTCCATGAGAAGGAAGAGAAACAACAGCATTTGGTTGTAAACTGTGATTAAGATTGGAAACACATAGAAGTAAATGTAAATGACCATCATGCAAGAGATGTTTAGATAGTAGTACAAGAATAATAACAAAAAGAAGTTATTTGCAGTTATATAAAACATATACAAACAGACTTGTGAACAAAATTATTTAACCAAATTTAAGTTTAAATACCAGTGTACTACTTGTAGTGCCAGGTCTCAAAATATAATAACTTTTCAGTGGTTCTGTAGATGTTGAAAGATCCTGAGAACCTCTGTCTCTTAAATAAATGATAAAAGATGAAGAGAAACTAAGGAGAAATGCTACTAGCGAGAGTATGGATTTAGAAGACCAAAACTGATCCCACAACCTTCTGCCTGAAAGAAATCTCTCTTCCATAAATCTGAGAAATTTATTTTCCCATTTCAAGAGATCTTTCAGCCCTCACCCTTCATAACACCTTTTTCAGTAAAAGAGATTAAGCTTCTCTCAAGTATTATTAGACTTGATAAACATCAGGAAAACTACAGTTCCCTTCATTTGTTTGTTTATTTGATAAGCCTTTAAGATCCTTTTCAGACTGAAATTAGCTTGTCAAAGAAAACAGTCTGAGGCCCAAACAAAAAGTTTAATAACTCCTGATGAATGAAATTATTCTTCTTTTTTTTTTTCAAAATTTCTATATCTCTCTTAGATGGAAAGACACGAGATCATGCAAGTATTTTTTACTTGACGGCTTCTGCCAGCATTTTTCCTATGAAGTTGGAAAAAAATTGAAGTGTAAAAATCCTATTTTGTTACAATGTTAAGTTAAAAGTCCTACAGCTCTTTTCCTTCAAAATATACATATAAAATACTACCATATTCTAAAATGTAATTTACGTATTATTGTAGTCTTGCATGCAAATTACTAGAATTGTGGTTTCATAAGGTATGATGTTAATTAAAACTCAGTGTTAAGTCTGTGAAGGATGCCAGAACCAAACTCTTAAATACTAATGAAAAAGAAGCTAGAGTGATAACAAGGCAGTATAATATATGCTAAGTGTGAATAAGACCTTACGACTGTATGCTTTAAAAAATGTAGGAATTGATAGAACATTGATACTAAAAAATACTAAGAAATTGAATGTTTCTTCTGAGCAGTTTAGAAATAAACCATATGCCAGGATAATTGTTAAGGTGTTCCTCAGTCCTATTATCATTTGTCATCTGAAAGTTTTAGCAAAGAAAGGCCAGGACAGTTTATATTGACAGCCAAGGTCAGCTTGCCAGTGCAAGTCAGTTTTTCCGACTCTTAAGCCAATGAGTCAAATAAAGAGAAGTGAGTCTGCTAAGATGGTTATCCCTGAACCCAATTAAAGACAATTCTGAGGTTCTTTCAACTTATCCCATTATAACCTTTAGCAAACCACCACCTAATTTTTTTTATTATAATTATTTGTGTAAATGCTAGCTCATAGAGAATTAGTGTTCTATGTAGGAACTCACATGAAATACTGGATTGGATTTGTAAAAAACATTGCATGAATATTAAATGTCTTTAGGAATAAAGGAATTTTAAACAGTATGGTCTTCTGAATCAATTCAGCAAGCCATAAATTCCCAACTAGCTAGTTTTGAAAAGACCATGTCTGGCTTGTGAGTTTTAGTGGCTTGAGAGTGGAGTTAGTGGTAAATCTGATTATACTGAAAACTTATTTTCAGCCTTTGAAATTAAATAATTGCCTTAGTCTGCAAGCTAAGGGTGCTGTTTTACAGTTTCAGCATGAAAACATATTTATCTGTTTCAAATTCTTCATGTTCTCCCGAGCAATCACAATTCCTTCTGTGCATCAGCTGGATTGATTCACGATTCTGAGTTCTAGGACATTTGTTTTCTCTTATGTATTCAGATGGTCTACTGGAGTTTCCTCAGGATTTTTTCAAAGGTTTTGCACTACCAGCAGAGAATGCTTTCCCCTAGCCCATCTATATAGTCACACCTCCTTTTCATTAGACATCAAACATTTCTAATTTTTCATCTTCATTAGGACTGCAGACTGATTTGGAGATAATCCCCAGAATAAGTCAGAGTTTAGTCTAGGAAATAATTTACCTTTTAATCTTAGTTAATCTAAAGCTTTATAGAGACAAATCATTTCTGATCAGTTCAGAGATTCAGAGGAATGACCTTCCAAAGAACATATGGACCTTTTCCCATTTTGACCTATAACCTGTCTCACACACAGAATCACACAGAATGGTTGGAGTTTGAAGGGACCTCTGGAGATCACGTAGTCCAACCCCCCTGCTAAAGCAGGTTCACCTAGAGCAGGTTGCACAGGTGTGTCCAGGCAGGTTTTGAATGTCTCCAGAGAAGCAGACTCCACAACCTTTCTGGGCAGCCTAATCCAGTGTTCTATCAGCCTCAAATTAAAGAAGTGTCTCTTCACATTCAGATAGAATTTTCTGCATTTCAGTCTGTGCCTGTTGCCCCTTTTCCTGTCACTGGACACCACTGAAGAGTCTGGTCCCATCCTCTTGACATCAACCCTTAAGATATTTACAAGCATTTATGAGATCTGCTCTCAGTGTTTTCTTCTCCAAGCTAAACAGACCTAGCTCTCTCAGTTTTTTCTCATAAGAAAGATGTTTCTGACAATGATAGACCAGACAATAGAGATATTTGACTGTTGGAAATCAGATGCACATATTCATCGTTTTGCAGAATGATTGAAGTCATGTTGAGTTCTTTTGCTTGTCCATACTGCTAAATGAGTGTGATATAGAGGACATATAGAAAGCACATGGATCATCTAGAAGTGTGTGGCACACCAAATTTTCCCTGACGTAGTTACTTGTTGACCAGCAACCTCACAAGGTAGCACATAAGACTGCTTGCAGGGTTGGATAGTGCAATTCCTGAGTGCCAGCAACTAAGAGGTTTGGTGTTATTTTATAATATATAGAATCACTTTGCTGTCATGGCGCTGGGAACTTGCTGCAGCATTGGCACCTGTGACTAATGGCCATTGAAATATTTATAATGAAGTTACAGATGCACTGGTAAGACTTGGTTCAGAAAGAGAACATGCAACTACCTAAGGAACACTTACACATTGAAACAGAGTGTGAAAAGGTGAAGCATGAATATTCAGAATGGTGAAGGCTAAAGCAGAAGATGCTGAAGTACTGGTGATGCTGTGTATGCAATAAAGGTGGTTTTTGTGCTTAACCCAGTACAGCCATCTGCATACTCACCAACCCTGATTCATCACAGTTATAATCCAGATTCCAATTTATCCGTATTTTTTTTACCCACAACTGTATTCACAAATGAAGGGGTGGAGGGAGCACAAAAACAAACAAACAATCAAAAAATCCCAACACTTGCTAGTCTGTTTTCAAAATAAACTGTCCAATAATCAAGCTTGAAGGGTTGATTTCCTTAACAATACCTACCTGCAATTTGTTAGAAGGTATGAATAACTAAGATGACAATGAAATGTGTCAATTCTAGACAAATTAAATGGATTTTTTTGAGCCAAAACATATATATTACTTCCCATCTTTATGTTCCCATGAGAAAAATGAGAGAAAATCGTTTCAGATTGGTCCAAAATTGATTTTTTCCACAATTTTTCAGGTCAGCCAATGAAGTGAAAAATCAATTCTTCACACAGCTTTAACTCAAGCCCTTCTTGAATATAGAATTATGACTTTCCTCATGAGCATTTTCCATGGCATTCCTCACCACACAAATTAATTTATCTTAATTTGGCACAGGTTAATTAATTTATCTTCACAATACTTCTGTAAAAGAACGGGGATTGCTGTTTTGATTTCACACAAGAGAAGTTGGGGTATAGTTAGATTAGAGAGTAAAAATTGCACTATTAGGTGCTCTCCACAAATGCAATCTACTTTAGCAGAGTGGTTAGTTGTTGCATAAAATACAGAGCTCGGAGTATAGACTATGTAAATGGTCAAAACACACTTCCCACAGACATCAGCTTCCTCTATGTTTCCATACTGCCTTTGTGAACAAGATTCCGGTGTTTCATATTGGACACTAGAGACAGGAATATAGTTGGTTGTTTAGCTCTGAAAAATTGACTTCAAAGGACCAACACACAGGCATCAGTTCAGAAGTACAACAGAGTTAGAAATACTTAATAAAATAAGAGAACGTATTTCCCTCTAACAGTAAAATGTTTCTGCAGTGTTGCATTCAGCCATGTTCCAGAAGAAGTGAGGCTGCAATACTACAGTTATCTACTATAAGCCGTCAAACTGCTGCCGGAAATAAAATACTGTACAACGGGGAATATGCAATGAGACCATGCGTCTTTAGATCTTGAAGACCACAATGGTAAAGACCAATTATATATGTGAAAACCTATCTGCACCCAGATATGACCATCACATCCCACTGACAGTAATGCAGGTTCAATGGCCTACATTGTTGATCTCCACTCACATTTTTTTTTAAATAACACCATGCATATTACCTGAGACAAAAAACAGCAACGCACTTAAAATCATGTGGGAAAAAATCCCCTATCTTTGTATCATACAATTAAAGTGAAATAAACATTGTGATTTGTCTGCCTGAACATCTTCCTTAAGTCTCTTTATAGGACAAGGTAAAGTGATTTTAATTTCTGAAACATGACTGAACTCACATTCATGTGCTGATTGAGGTTTGGAATCTTTTATTGAGAAAAATACAGACTTCAGAGCTAGCAGTCTAGTGTTACAGTATGAGACTCTGTGAGACCATTAAATTTAATCCTTCAGACTCACTCCAGCAGGGATTTCAATTAAATTTGTTCAAAATTTATCAGTTTCCTGCATGTAGGCATAAATGATTCAAAGGCACTTACATATTCACTGAGCAGATGTATTGAAGTGTGTGTATTATTGTTATAACTTTCCCCAGTTTTTTTCATAAATTTACGTAATAGAAGCTTCTATTACTCAAAATTACTGTCCTCTGCATTAAATGCTCTTGGTGTTCATTTGGAAATAAGTCTATTTTTCTATGCAAATTTTCAAAATATTCCTTAGACATCAAAACTGCCCTTTTCTTTGTCATGCTGCTAGAGCTATTTTCCAGAGGAAACATGGTGGCATTTAGCTTACTAACGACTTGGAAAGCCGTTTTCTGGAACATAACATTCTTGATTCTGACGTAGTTTTCAGGAAACATGACGGAGTCTGTGCATGGAATTCATCATCATTTCTTTGTTTTCTCAATTATCATCATGGGAGGTGTGCTTTTGCACTAAACAAATATATCACTCGTGAGAAGACAAACAAGTAAATGGCACAAGCATCTCAAAGATAACATTAGATAAAAGGGCAAGCACTTAGTTCACAATAAATGTGTTTGCTCTTATCTATCTACAAGAACCCATTAGGCATCTTTGTGTCCTGAAGAATTTATCTGCAGGAACCTATTGGGCAGGGTTTTTGCTTCTAAATGTGTATCTAGAGCTGAAAGTACTGCTTGTGTACTTACCTATATGCCTGTTTAGGAATGACAACTTTAAGTATTTCATACTTAAAAATCTTTCAAATAATGTGTTAAATCTACCTTTGTTTTGGTAGCTTCTCATATCTGCCAAATGGAAAAAGCAGAAATGAAATAAAGTAGTCATTATGCGAATTTTCTGAGTAGATAGCATCTGCAGACTATTTAAGTTAACTATTTTAGAAGGAAAGGGAAAAAGACCGTCAAGTTGGTAGAAAATACCCATCCCTTCTAAAGTACATTTGAGCATCTTCAGATGTAGCCAAAGGCTCAGTTGTTAGCAAGCTGTAAGGATTAAACATTACATTGTACTCATCACCTACTCAATTCTGCAACTCTTCCTCCTACAGAAGAACACTTACTCAACGGCTAACCAACCCACTTCAATAAGACTACTTATTAAATAAACTGTCATTTAGACTGAGTAGGAGTGGCTGACCGGATTTGCATAGTAAGCATTTTCTTTGAATTAATTGCTACAATTCAATCTTTTTATGCTTTTGTTCTGAGTTCTTTTCATCATTATAAACTGAGGGAGAACGTGGAGCCTTTCTTAAATTGTGCTGTATAGCTTTCTTTCAAATAAACTCAAACTGTATTTGAAAGGTGACATCAGACGTCATCCTCTGCTTCATCACAAAATGTATGAGCCACAAAGTACGATTTATGATCTGACTAGCTAAAGCTGACTTCTTGGGGACACCTTCTCTACTCCCTCCACCAGGGAGCAGGGCAGGATAGTGGCTTCAGATACTTAAGTGATTCCTCCCAAATGCTGCCAGGACAGTCACAGAAAATAAGCTTCCATTCATCTATCCACCTACTCTGAAAGTCACAGTCACTCAAAAATACCTGAAAGAGAAGCATTGATAGAAACAATAGAAGTTCCAGGTAGCATACACAAAGATTAAGAAGTAGAAATCACAACTTTGCTCTGTTGCCTAGAAACTACTAATAGAAGATCTACACTACTCAATTCACTGTATGATTTTCTTATTTCATGCAGTAATTCCTGCAGAAGGCGAATTATGTTAGTACTCTAGCTTTTAGTCTGCATCAGAAACAGCTTCAGTTGTTTGTTTTCTTTAATTTGGTCTTGGCTGACATTATACAAAAAACACAGCTATACATAACTTGTTTGTACAGTGACTAGCACCAGGGAGTATTGGCACATGACTTGAGCTTCTAAGAATGACAGTAATGAAGATGATTCCCAAAGGAAGGTCTGCTTGGCAACTTTCAGATCTAAGACAATAAATTTTTCTACCTTCTTTGGAGATAGAAACCATAGGGAAAATGGGTGGTGCAACCACTGCACATTTTTTATATATAGCTGAAAAGTTTCCTGGAATAAGCCCAGAGAAATTTTTCATGGCCTGATCATTACTTACACAAAATAAGCTAGCGCATTAAATAAATGTTTTTCTGTCTTTACCTAAATCACATTCTAAACCATCTGAAAATTAAACTTCATAACTTTTTTACCTTTATACTTTTTAATAGTTTGGATTAAAAGAGCCTTTAATATTTTTAACCCCTAATTTTTTTCTTCTAGGCATTCAAAATAAGGTATCTGAGGCAGCTATTAATTTGCTCATTTAGACATTCATTGAGGCCCTAGTTTCACAATTTATGACAAAAATAGCTTGATAAAAACCATGAATTCAAAACAAAAGTATTTATCCTGAAATTGGGAGGAAGCTTTGTCCATGTAAAGTATGAATTTTCTGGCATCTTAAATTTTAATTAAAAAAAAAGTAAACATTAACATTAGAAAGTAGCTTCAATATTTTACAGAAAAAAGTGATTTTTAAGAACTTTTGGGCAAGTAATTTTCATTAATATTTGAAGTCAAATTCTAGCCATTTTTAACTTACAAATTTTAAAGAAATTGTGTGTTTAAACCTATAAGAAGAAGAATTTTTCTTTGAGGTCATATTTGCAAAATGCATGAGGTTTAAAGCCCCACAGTGTATTAACATCCAAGAGGTGCTTTGTGTTGTCACAAGATGTAAGACCTATATGAGAGCCCTGTGTTAACTCTCCTGTGCTTCTGTGCACTGAAGCTAAACAAATTAGGTATTTCACGGGGTAGATTACTAGAACCCTTGCTTTTAATACCTTAGTATATATATGTAACACTGGAACTCTTTAATAAGGTAAATAAGAGGATAAATAAATCTTAAAGAGAAAAAAAGTTGTTTCTGCAACCCCCCAGGCAAACCCCTCTGCAATTTCAGTATGTTAATTTACTCTTCGTTCTGCTAAGTGAGGAAAGTAATTCAAACATTTTAGCAAGAAAATAATTTAAGCTAATCAATCCAAGACAAAAAGTGAAGAAAAACAAAACAACAACTACCAACCCTATTTTATCGTGATGCATTTATATGGTTCCATAAATGTATCTGGACCGTCATAAAGAATTCAGATTAGGTCTTTGCCTCAGATACCACACTGATAATGATAACAGTTTTTATATCCACTTAATACTAGACATGCTGAAACACATCCTGCCATAACACAACTCCACCTGTATCACTCCTTCTTCCTAACAGCCCACTTTAAAGAATTCCATTTAAAGGCTGGTTTAATGTATTGTATTAGGAGAACTCACACAGTTCACTACAGAGTGGTTACAATGAATATCCAGCAAGAAATGAGTACAATTCTTTCTCTATCTGCTATTTTTGTTGAAATTTTAAAAAGCAAATTTGAACTGAAAATATTGAGATCGTATTCTAGTTGGCTTTGTACTTCCTTCAAAAGCCTGTACTGCAAAACCTGTCATAAGTGATCCTGAAAGCTTCTTTCCCTATGCAAACCAGTTATACTAGTTGCTATAACTGTTCGTGGTTTTTTGTGTTTGGTTTGGTTTTGGTTGTGTTTTTGTGGGGGTTATTTGTTTGATTGTTTTTTGGTTTTAGTGGGTTTTGTTTGGTTTCTTTTCCTAACAGGAAAAGCAGAATTCTGGGGGAGGAATAACCCCGGGCACCAGTACAGTTTAGGGGCTGACCTGCTGGAAAGCAGCATTGCAGAGAAAGACCTGGTTGTTCTGCTCTACAACAGGTTGATAATGAGTCAACAATGTGCCCTTATGGCCAAAAAGGCCAACGGTATGCTGGGGTGCGTTAGGAAAAGTTGAACCAGCAGGTCAAGGGACGTTATCCTCCCCCTCTACTCTGCCCTGGTGAGTCTGCATCTGGAGTACTGTGTCCAGTTCTGGGCTCACCACTTTATGAAGGAGAAGAAATTACTGTGGGGAGTCCAACAATTGGCTATGAAGATGACTAGGGGCCTAGAGCACCTTTCTTATGAAGAGAGACTGAGAGAGCTGGGTCTGTTCAGCCTGGAGAAGAGAAGGCTGAGAGGGCATCTCATCAATGCTTATAAATATCTGAAGGGTGGATGTCAAGAAGATGGGACCAGACTCTTTTCAGTGGTGCCCAACAATAGGATGAGGGGCAACAGGCACAGACTAAAGCATAGGATGTTCCATCTAAATGTGAGGAGAAACTACTTTGAGGCTGACAGAGCACTGAATTAGGCTGTTCAGAGAGGCTGTGGAGTCTCCTCTGTGCGATCCGCTCTACGTGAACCTGCCTTAGCAGGTGGATTGGACTAGATGATCTCCAGGGGTGTCCTCCAACCTTAACCATTCTGTGATTCTGTAATTTTGATTAAAGGAAATTTACTGAAATTTACTTTAATTTACTTACATCACTTACTTATTTTCAGATTTCTAAATGTATTTTCCTTGAAACTAGGGAAATTATGTAACTCCCACTCTTATGTTACCTCCATCTTAAATCTTCTGAAGGACACTTGACACATAACAGATACTTGTCCTATACTCCTCTATTGAAAATCACAGGATGCTGAAGAGGATCCTTATTGCACATGGCCTCATAAAATCATTTCAGTGAAGATTAATACAACAGAACGGTGCTTAATGCAGACATCAGAAAACAGACCCAAAATGTCCAGTCATAGAAAACTGTAAAATGTGACAAGCAAATTAAATAACATACCTTTGTTCCTGTACTCATTTTCCTCTTGGGAAGAAAAAAAAAAAAGAATTTGTCTTATGCTTTTACAGTCAGTCAACAAAATAACTTAAACCATTTCCCTTTATCCCAGGTCTTCATAATAGGATTTTTAAAATCACTTAGTTAAATTTGTGATTTGCTGTTATATTGAAAATGCTAAGCATCTAGAGAAGTTGAGAGATTGTAAAACAGGATAAGAGCAGTAAGGCAGACATCAGTAGGTTTTGCTGACAGGGAAATTATTGGATTTAATGGTGACAAAGCAAAGGTTAGCCTTCTGGTTGAGCTGCTCGGATGTTCTATAAATGATTTTGGTAAAAATATTTGTTTGTTACTGAAACAGCTGATGATACCAATTGACAAAACATGGTTTACACAGAGGACAATCTGTCTGTTAGTCTAGCACTTGCATTGATTTGTTCCCCTTCTTGGCAAATCCAGAAGACTGAAGAGTAATAGAAAAAGGGTGAAATTCAAGTGCTCGTAGGGCATGAACCTCACCCTTAAGGCCTCATAAGAATATATGCTACAGACAAAGGAGCTATCAAGTTCTAAGCAAGTGAGGTATATATATATTTTTATATATATATACCAGTGCTTGTTTACCCATCACAACATAACTCTGATCTCCCAAAGTACTGTGGGGGAATTAAAAAAAAAAAAAAAAAAGTAGGTGTATCCTGGGACAGGTGGACATAAATGTCTTTGTACAATGCGTTATGGAGAACTTGTCTGAAATTATGTTATCTATTCATGCCATGCACATTCAGGAGAGCTGACTTCAAGCCAAAACATATAATGCACAACGATGAGGAGAATCAAAACCTATCTTGTAGCAGGAAACCAAGGGGCTATTGTCCTAGCAGAGGGAGGGCTGAACAGGCAAGGAAGTATAATAGCTCAGAGGACTACTACCAAGTACAAGAAATTTAGGATGGAAAAGATGGACAGGAAAAAAAAAACAAACACCAAAGGTAATAACTGCTCACGAAAAAAGTTTGAGCTGAAATTATCATATAGTGCTTTGCAGCCAGAGAAGTGAGATTTTGAAAGAGTCTTCTTATAGTAAAGAAGACATAACCAAACCCTGGACGGCGGTAAGACCTGAAGACTGTAACTGCTTACACTACAGATTTAATCATGTTAGAAGAAGGCTTTCTCCTTCTCTCTGTGATGTTAGGGATTGAAAGACAAGTTTTTCTGCCTCAAAATTTTAAGTTGTATGACGAAAGCTATTAGAACCACCTGCATGAAGAAAAATAGTGTCCTGCTTTTGCAGAACTGTTTCTAATACAGATGTTTCCCCCAGGAAAGCCCAGCTCCATGGCTGTACCATGGCATGGGGAACTTTCGGCCAAAGTTATGGGAGCCTGTCACTACTCATATATGATGCTACAAGAAATTCGATCCCCATTCCAAAGAAATTAGGCATGTCTTTTTCTTTTCTTACCTAAATCTTTTGACAGTAGGTCTGAGAAATTTTATTTGCCTTCAGTACTTGAGAAGGCTGAAAATTTGATGACCCTGATGAAATGCAAATGTGGAGATTTCAGGCATTCAAATTACAATTCTTCAGAAGCAGAGAGTTTTACGAAGAACAATATATTTTTCCAGTGTTGTTCACAGACAAAATACAACAACAGCAACTCCTAAAAAAAGAAGAAATGTCAGTGAAATACATTTAAAGGCTCAATACTTTCATTACAAGAACAATTCTAGGCTATGGGAGATCAAAAATAAGCCATATGTTGAGTCCAAAATTTTTTTCAGTCTCACAGGTGATCAGTGAGAGTTGAGAAGTCTTCATACTCCATTGAAGATGCATTTGACATTACTGTGTTACTGGTGATGTCAAACATAGACCCCTCTGGCTTGTTCTTCCTGTCAACTCATACAAAGGAGACAGACAATTTATCCACTCAAGGGACAAGCTTGGCAGATGAAGAACCCAGATGCCAGCTTATAGAATTTACTTTTCCAGCAGTGGCATCTGAGTCTGCTTGGCCTTTGACTGATTTTTATTGCAGACTTAGTCCAGCTGCTATGTAGCTAGTCTGTAACAGGTGTATCCTGCCCTTCTAGAAAAATTCCTTCAAAGCCATTTCTAATTATGAAGAATCCGCATACTTTTAAAATGTGATTAATGTCATGCAACACATGTAGCTACTGTTTTGTTCATAAGTAGAAGAGGGAAATCATTGTGTACAAACTAGATTTCATAAAATACAGTAATTAAAAGAATATCTGATTATTGCTCAAGGGGAAATAAGATGTTTGACATCTTGTATCACACCAGCTTCTGCCCATCCAATGTCATCTATTGGTTTTGGTGTTCAGTTAATACATTTGAAGGAAAAAAAAAAAAGTATTAATGAATTAGAAGCTTTCTTTCCATGAATCAGTTCATTGCTTCCTCTCTGTCTTATATAAGTTAGTAAATTTTGTGCGTCTGTTTTTGTTCCACTTACACAGTCACCTTCTTGATATAATATTTCTGCAAGCTGAAAAAAACTCCTCCAGCTCTCCAGTTCATGAATAAACCCTTCATTACTACTTGATCCAAAAGGAAAAATAAATATATTCGAAGGGAAGTCCTGAATACAAACTTCACACAACTGCATGAAATTCCTAAGTAAGCATGAGTATGGCTAGGACTCAGTCTCCTGGATAGACCATTGGTCACCCTGAGACTGAATGTCACTGACAAGCCCAAAGAGGATGGTGAACCATTGCTGGCACTGTCTGAGTGACAAAGGCTTACCAAACAGGTAGCTATGTGCCCAGTACTGTGTGTGTTATGTTTCTTAATGTGCTGGAGGAAGGATTCACAAAATGTCTAGCCTTTAATCAATGGCGTGGCTACATCCAACTGTATGTTATCGAAGAGAACCTGTGATGCTTTCACCAGCTTATAGTTACTACTACAGAGCTGTTTTTGTAGTGTGTTTTTATAAAGTAAAAGCTCTCATGTATCTAAACTTGGGGTAAATGTATGTACATTTGTCTACATTAGCAAGGTAAGGTTGTATTCTAGAGCTCTGGGATTTTTTAAATGAAGTAGTATTTCTTTGAATCATTGCCTAAACATGTATTAGTAACTCTGTCTATAGTTTTTATACTTTTACAAGTAAAATAGTCAAACACCTTTTGTTTTATCTACCTTAAGATGTTCTAAGGTATATGATTAATAGGAAAATAAATTCCCTATCTCTTCAGATCCACATAAAGCACACCTTGCCACATGATTTCTATCAGTTACAGCAGCAACAATGAGATGAGCATGTCTCCATATAGAAATTGCAATCATGTCATATAGACTTTAAAATGATATTACTTTAAAAATTCTTCTGTGTATTTGGGTAAAAATGCACATTAATAATCCTTTCTTCCTTTCTAAATTATAAGTACCTTTAAAATATTTGGTTGTATTAAAATATAACCTTCTAAATGACATTCCTTTTTTTCCATTCTTATGATGTTTACTTAGGCTTGTGCTTTCATCGTAACCTTATCTGTCATACTTCAGCTGATTTCGCTTGTTGTTCAGACTTCTCCATTGTTCTGACAGCATTTAGAACAACTGAGATAAAGCACCACTGAAAATATTTTTCATGCTAAAGTGTTTGTTTTAAATATTTGTGGCAGTATCACACTTTAATTTTATGTATAATTGTTCCAATAAGCCCAAAATTATGTGGTCTATATTGACTGTTATTTCCAAGTGTCTGAAAACTCAGCTTAACCATTATTAGTTTTGAAATGACGGGCAATGCAATTGTTTTCTTATTCATTTATTTGGTCTAAAACTTATCACTGTGTGTTTTTAAATATATAGGGAAGTAACAAGGTGAGCATCTCTACTGGCCCAACAACTGTCATTCTGTCAACATGGGGAATGTTTTCTTTAATTTTCTTTATAGCTTAAGTGTTTTGCAGGCATTAGAGAATTAAACTTTGTAATGCATTAGGGATGTCATTATTTTACAAAAGAGAAAAACTAGGCATGGTTAAGTTAAAAAACTTACTTGAGTTCAAGCATCTTTCCATCAGGATCCAGAATATAGCTTCACACTAGTATTGTGCTTTGACTAGAAGACATTTTCCCTCATAGTGGTGAATGAAAGTGAACAGTGAAGAAGATGAATGGCAAAGGCTTGGTTCGTAGTCAAAAAGTATACAACTAGAAATTATCTGTTCTGAATGGAAAAATTCAAATAATGTACCACCTCAAATATGGATCATTAGGGTTACCCACCTAAAGAACTGCTGAGCTCTTAAAGCATGGTGGGAGTTTCACCAACTGTTTTGGACACCAAGCATCCTGCCCTACTTGGCACCTTACAGCATAATAGAAAGCAACATCAGATGAGCAGGACTAAATAATTTGATTTTAAATTCTCTTATCTACTCAAACTACCACAGCAACATCAACACATTGTAAATCATCTTATAACAAACAGTGAGAAAAATACCCGAATAAAACAAACATGTTTGATCTTGCTTTGCCATGGAAAGATACGTATTCTTAATCTCCATTTCCAAATGACATGTGATTGGTAGGAGACAAAATCAAAAGTGATGGCAGATACTGGTCTCACCCACACTAGTGAATTTCAGCCATGTGCAAGCCTAGTTCTGCTGGCTGGAAAGAGACTCAAGGCCACAACAGAGCATAGTGCTTGTGCACGTAAGGCCACTGTGATAACTGCAAAGACAAGATTAGCTATTTGTGCAAAAAGTGGCATTCATGATATATGTTCTCCAGACTTCCCTATAATTGCACTTTGATTATCAAGTGCTGCTCTCAGATAGCTTGCTGAGACACTGCCACTTCACAATGATGTGCAATCCTCCACCTACAACAGTTTCTCAAAGAAATGCAGAACAAAATTTACTTTATTGCAAGTAATTTGTTTTTGTTAGTGGTTTGGTTTTGGTTTTTGAGTTCGTTTGTTTGTTTTAGCTTGTTTTTCTGTCTAAAACCTCATCTACTGCTTTGACAATATACTCATAACAAGGGTTTATCATGCTTAGCATGATATCCTCCAGAAGCCTGTGGAGTGCTGACATGTGCTTGGACTGATTTGTGTTGCACAGAATTGCAAAGAAGAAGGTGCATGTGTGGCGTGTTCACACGAGAAGTCAACCAGGGTGAGTGATTCCCTTAGACTGCCTCCAGTGCTCTGTGCTTGCTATGACACAGAGAGGTTCCTTGACCCAAACTTTTCTCCCAGACATATTTTCTTCCTCCATCTAGCTTTCTATTTCCTTCTTTCTCCTTCTTCTATGTTTGGTTCCAACAGACAAAAGAAAATATATATTTCCAGGCAACTTGCTATATTTACAATCAAGTGACATGGCAGCCAGACCATTACTTATCAACTCTCCATTAAACTTTAATAGATTAATCATCAATTATTGAGGAATTAATGTTCAGATCCAGCTGTGCTGTCCCAGTTCAGTTCACAAGTGTCAACAAAGATACTTTATGGCCTACGCTGTTGAGCATTCAGATTCTCAATCACCTCTTACTCTCACATCTCAGCTTTCTGAAGCAGAAAAAGGAGATTTTTTTTTTTAAAGTAAGTGTGCAGACAGAATGAGAGAGAAGCAGAAATCTGAGCTGAAGAATAATTTTCCAGTGCTTGGAAATATGCTGATACTTCAGTTTTGTGAATAAACATCTTCACTTAACTCAAAAAAAACCCCATCACTTGAAGAACAGCTTTTTAAACTAGGTATATAAAGCTAATCTGAAACATACTATCCACAGATCCCGTAACATGAACAAATGCATATCTGCCACACAGTGGCAACAGAAAGTGACAGTGACTTATTAGTATACAATAAAAGTGAAACTATCATTCTAAACATAGCTGAGTTTGGATCTAAAACCAAACCAACTGTTATAATAGCCGATATATGTTTTTAAAAGCCCCTGAGACATATGGAGGGGTGCTAATAAAAGTAGCAGGTGATTTGAAAGTGCACCAATACTTACCCCATTAGGAATGAAAACTGAATTTCTGCACCGCATATGTATTTTGTCAGCTGTAAGTACTGAAGCACAGGTCAAGAGATAATTAAACTTAAACTAAAGGAACTGGTACTTACGCATACCTTACTTTGGAGATCACTGTGTGTCTGCCATAAAGACAGGCTCTGTCAAGCACTTTCCCTTCTCCTACCCCTGCCAATATCAGTCTACCTGTCAATCCACCTGCCTATTAGCATGCTGTTCAAGGTTGAAAAGAAATACCAAAGCAGTGTTTCTCAGTCAGTCTTCATTGCCACAAGGAATAAACAATGAACAGAGAAACTTCATCACTAGTTCATTATAGTCACTTGTAAACAATTTAGAAGCATAGGCAGACTTTGGGAGTAGGCAGGTAATTACTGAGATAAAAACCATATAAATCAGGGTACTGAAACTGTCATCTGCAAATCCTACAGAGGAAAGTGAAAACATATATTGATATATAAGGAAGTGAGCCAACATGAAATGATAAGTGTGTTACCAAGTCATTTTGACAGCTGATTGTTTTACTTGATGAGGACAGCATGAGAGATATCAGACAGAAATAATTTTGACTTTGACTTTTACATTTACAAAAGATTCAAGTACATGGAAGAGGAGACTGGAAAATAAAAACTCAATGCTGTAAATACAGGCCCCATATGCATTGACTGTGGCTGGACTGTGAGGTTCTAAGCATGATTTATATTGGTTTCACTATCATTAGGAAAACACAGGCCTTGAAAATAAAATTTCTTTATTCAATACTTCCATAAAATCATAATGGTTGATATATCCAGCATTTTGCTTCAGTCTGTTGTGGTGACGATCACAGTCATAGAAGAGGTTATTTAGCAGAAATTTACTGTCCTCCTGAAATGACAGGTTACCATTATGTCCAGACTCCATGAGCTGTGCGCATGGTCTCACACATACACTTGTACAGAGTACATGCGTGAATATATTCTTGTTAAGAGAAGAGTTTGGCATGTTGAAGCTGCACACTGAAACCCAAGGTCTACCCTCCTGGGCACAGGGGAGTATTTTATCAGAGTTAATAATTGGTACACAATTACATAATTATGGGTGGGATTGTTAGTTCATTCTCTTTACCATTTGGACAGAAGATGGTTCCACCAAGGCCATTAGCAAAAACATTGGGACAGTATCAGGGGCTGGTGAATAATTTGCCAGCACTGCAAATAACATTCTAATAAATAATGGATCACTGGATTCCTTGGAGGCCAAGAGAGAAGGATGTCGAGCCAAGGGCTTAAATCTGAAAGGAGTCTGGTAATCAGGTCTTTAGGACTTGGGCTGTAGTAAATACACTCTTCCTTTACTCTTACCTCAGAGCTTGCCTTGTGACAAAGGCAATTTCAAAATACCTGCCTAACATTAGGGCATTCCTCTCCTTTACATATAGTAACATGTAAAATTTGGGTATTGTACAACTCTTGTTCTGCTCCTGACTACAGCTCCCAGAAGACATATGAGATTTCGGGGTGCTCTTGCACTGGACTTCACACACTGTCTTACTAGCACCTGACATAGAGTGCTGTGTGGAGGACTGGTCTGCATGTCAGTGGCTACCACTAGTCAGTGGGGCTTGGGCACATTCACCTTCTGTGCCTGCAGTAAATCACCAGTGTGCTTTTTACACCATCCTCAACCACTGAAGTCCCTTTAAACTAAAAGACCCTGGAAGAACACGGGTGGACTTTGCTTACAGCACAATCCTCTGATGGATATTATGAGGGAAAATAAGTGATGTTTCCTTCTGTTCATTTGGCAGTGTATTAGAAAACTAATACAAGGTGTATTAATTTCATTAGGAAACAAATGCATGAAAGAGCATATATTAAGGCTGCCTAGCTCGTTTGTATTTCTGACTGTCCCGATGTCTTGAAGAGTTATTTTAAAGTGGATAGAAAAGCACACTGGTCTGAAGAAATTTCACATATATATTAAAATAATTTTACTAACATTTAGTAAAGAGGGTCTCTCTTCTCATTTCCTCAATGCTGACAGGAGAAAATAGAGAGTCTTCTCTCTAAAAGAAAAGAAGCAGTCTTCTAGGGTGAACAAGACTAAGGAAATGTTTGTGGCTGTTGCAATTTTTTTATTATTATTATTAGGTTTGGAACAACTAATTTTCTTTCTCTTTCTTTCATACATTCACACTCACAAGTACAATGCATCTGACTAGAAATCATTTGATACATGCATTTGACATAAATTTGCTAGCAAGCCAAATACACAAGACAGTATAAGTCTGTAGCTATACCACCTTGGGCTTTGATCTTGTCAGATCTCATAAACTAAGCAAGATTGGGCCTGCTGTGTAATTGGGATGGAAGACCTCCAAGGAAAACCCAGCTGTTGTAGGAAGTGGTGTTGGTCACACAGTAGGTGGTATTCTTCACTCTGGCTCCATACTGAATCAATGCCATGCAAAGATGCTGCTGGAGGTATTATCTGTGCACAATACATAAATCTAGGATGCTGACCAAGTGGGCTAATTAGATATCCCCTGGCACATTTCATAAGAGCTAAAATTGTTAACTGCAGCATCCTGGACAAAGTCCAAACTGAGTTAACACATTATGCCAAATTAAATATTCTCTACAGTTGCAACTGAACAAAGTATTTAAATACTTTTAATTCACTGTATACTGTTTTGTATCATTTATGTACATTGTTAAGCAACTGCCACATTTTACTCTAGAGGTGATGACATTTCACTGTTGGTTGAACTAATTCCTGCATGGCCTATAAAACATAGTCGCAGCAAAAAGCATCTTGTACAAGTAAATATTTATACAGAGCATTTTTACTGCTATATAGCTTGTTTCTCAGAATATATCATATGCCTCAGAACTCAATTAGTCAAGGTCTTTTTTATTAACAAAAACTAGAAGTATTGTCTTATATTTTAATTTCCTGACTAGTCTATCACTTAGGTAAAATTTAACATCAGTGTGTAAATTTGGGCAGATGAAGAAATTTTGCTTTACAGTGAACTAAAATTCAAAGAAAAACAAAACAAAGCTTTCTAGGTCCTCAGAACTGCAAGTATCTGAAGATCAGAAACAAATGTCCAAAAGTTCGCATTGTGTATTCTTTAGCATATATGGCTCTTTCACACTGGTACAGAACTCACTGAGCCATCAAATAAATTGCATTATTAAAATCTCAATGTTATGTGACATAATTATGACGAAGTTTGGAGTATCATCCTGAATTTTTATTGCTCTAAGACTTGCAAAGTTAAAATTAAAACTCCATACTCAGCTTCAGATTTTAGAACTCTGATAGCACTATAGGTGAAACATCAGCAAGAAGCGAGATTAATGGCAATGTAATTTTCTAGGAGGAAAATCCTCTGCTGTTAACATTCCAATTTAATTATTTAACTGTCAATTTAAAAAATTAACACATGATATAAAAAGCTGTACATTGGATTATATTTGTATAATTTTGCAAGACTGAAACCATGCAGTTCAACACAATTTTATTTGGCAGTATTCATGTGAAAGGAAGAGTGCATTTAAATGTTCATTTTAATGACATCTTGTTTGAACATGTTATAATAATTACAGGTATAGTAACTTTATCAGCAAAATTAGCTGTCAGATCGCTATTTTACTGTTGATCCTAGGATATGATGAAATAACTCTGTAGAATATTTTTGAGGGAAGGGGAGTGCTGAAAAATTGTCAATGACTTTTAATCATGTTGAGATCACAGATATTCTGGAGGAATGTGGGCCATCAAAAGAAAAGTAGTAATTCCTGTGCTATTCTATAGATTCATACAATCTGGACATTTTTGAAGGAAATATTGGTCACTTGGGTGGACAGACTCAAGATTTGCACACAAAAGGGAGACTTTTTCACAAGGTAAATGGAGTGGTTTATTACAAAGTAATTCAGCAACCGTAGATTCTTAAAGTGAGTTTTATTAACTCAAATTCTGGAATGAAATCTCTTATTGGCAATAAGAATAAATTAATAATAGCACTTCATCTCACTCAGGGCTTCAGGGAAATGCCTTAACTCATTTGTGGGCCAAATCCTAGAACCTTTTCTCTCAGCTAAGCAGCAGAGCTAATCTTTTTCTTTTTCAATACGTACTTCAATACGTACTGCACATTTTATACTGAAAAGAGTGTACAGAAAGAATGTAAAAAGACAGTATACAAAGAACATGCTGGCAGCAATGACTGGAGTCTCCCAACTCACAGTGAATGCTCTAAATGTTAAAAAGCAGAGTCTAATGCTGCTGGGTTTATTCTTTTCATTTCATGCTCTTTCAGGATTAAAAAACAAAACAAAACAAAACAAAACAAAACAAAACAAAACAAAACAAAGCAAAGCAAAGCAAAGCAAAGCAAAGCAAAACAAAACAAAACAAAACCATGTATTTATTTCTTCTCTGTGGAAAGCTTTAAATATGTTTGTTGTAGACTGCAGCCTCCATATATGTATACATACAAAAACTAACTCACACATTGGTCTTTCTTTCCACTCTCACCCCTCTTGGCTGCTGTCCGGAAGAGTAGAAATAAGTGTTGAATTAATTTCAAAATATAAATTGAAACTGAACCTAAGTACCCCACCAACCAAATGAAAGATTAAGGGAACCTGCCTTTCCAGCTATTTCCTAAAAAAAAAATTAAAAAAATAAAAAAAATCCATGTTCTTGTAATAATTTTTACCTAGCCTCAATTCTTCTTTTAAAAGTCAGAGGAAACAATATTTAGTCCCAGAAAAGGAACTTAGATAAAAGTGGATATTAACATCAATTTGCCTATTATTTTTTAATTCCTGTACTATTCAGAAATGGGCTGAGGTAGGTGGCTTGAAATATTAAACACAGTGGGGAGATGGGGGAAAAAAAGGGGAAACCCAAAATTGAGAAATTTAAATTTAGACCTCAAATAAGCAGGAATTACTCCTCCTGATATTAGCGGATGTTTCAAATAGATGTGGCTACAGATTTCAGATGCCTAAAGGTAGAGTTCCAAATTCACACTTAGGCACTGGCTTGATTTCAAAATATATGTAAAACTCTAGCTCCCACTGTTTTTGAAATATTACCTCTGCCAGGTTATTTTTATTAAGTTATCTCAATGCAGATTTGGAAGTTTGGATATGTGAGCCTTAAAGTTACGGACGTTATTATTTATTTTGGCTTTTGCAAGAAGTATAGTGATACATTTGTATGTGTGGCCAAAAATTGTATTTAAGGTTCTTTTCTAATTATTATCCACATATGTTTGAAGACAGACACAACAGAGAGATTTCTCCTGCCAGTGGTAAAACCAAAGAGAGGGCTTGGCAGGAGCCAAATGTTGTGGAGATCTCAGGGACACAGGTGCCTTGTCCTTTTGAAAGATAAATAATTCAGGTACTTAAATAAAGGTTTTATAGAGCAACTGTGGGCAGTTAAAATAAGATCAAGAAGTTGCTTCTTGGTTAGTCAGTAAGGGCACTCTAGGTTTGTAGTACTTTTGCAAAAACTTTCAATGGGAAGAAACAAATGCACTTCAGGAGATTATATGGTGAGAGCATTTGAGAATATGATTATAAAATCCTGTCAAATAGATTAAAAAGAAGAATGGATTAAAATACCCTGTTTCCTATCTCTATGTATGTTATATTGAATGACTTGAATATAAAGACTTGTCTTTTCTATATTTAACATATTTCTTAATGCAGAACTTTTAAAAGTTTATGCTTACATATGTTAACGAAAAATGTTTTATTGATTTCAGCAGAGCAAAGATATGATCCTTATACAATTTTTAAATAATTATCTCTACTTTCACAAATTTCTTCAGTTGTATTTTGGGTAGAACTTTGTACTACAGCCATAGAAACAGGTACTGAAAACGTTGGCATATATTTTTTCAATGCTGTGACTCTGCATGGTTTGGTGAATCTGTAGTGAAACGGAGTTACAGCAATATACCTCAGTTTAAAATCTTATCTTTTGCCCGATTTTTTTTATATATATATATATACACGCAAACATCCATCCACCTATATGAATAAGACAATTTAATTTTATCAGAAAATGTACATTCAATGTTCCAAAAAAGGGGAAAGGAGGAAAGAGGTTATATGTCCCAGCAGGCTTTAAACAACTATGCTAAATTTTCAAGGCTCTGAAAAAAAGTCTATAAATGAAAATCAGACTTTCTTTTAAAGGCAAGTCATGTGTCCTCAGGTCTGCAGTATCCTAAGGGGGATTAGAAGCATAAGCAGACTCATGTCCCTTCATTTTTAATAAGTATGAAGTTAAGAGTTTAATGGTTAACCCAAAGATATGCATTCCACATGGTATAAAGAACAGGAAATTTGCAGCAGAGAGAACAACAAAGACTTAAACTCAATGTTGTGTTTAGAAGACAAATAATAGCAGGACAGAATAGTAGCAGGAAAGGAGTACAACTTAAAACAAAGGTTTTAAAGGACTTGACAGCTTCTTCAGCTGCAGTAAATTCTTGTACAAAACTATATGTGCACCAGAATGACTTTGTTTTAGAGATTGCTAATGTTCATGTTGGCGACCTTTGCAAACCTAGCAGTATTCAACTTTCATGCCTATAGATAAAAAAAAAATGTCTTGCACATTCAATTTACAAAACTCTGATGAGTGACTAAATGGATGTTTTTTCTAACTCTAGGTACACTACCTTTTCCGTGCTACTTTTGTAATTATTTAATTTTTTTCCCCCTTTATGTCAACCCCCAACCAAGCTTAGGACCAAACTATTTTAATATAAACCAGAAATACTTACATAAGATGATCTCTTACAAATAACGAATTCAACAGATACATATTTGTTGTAATTGACCACAGACTGAGGTTGCAGATTGCTTGAGATGGAAATGTATCTCTGTGGGCTTATTCTTGTTTCCTCATGCACAACATTCAAGGTATTGCACACAGTCTGATGCTGGTATTTCCCTCAGATACTACTGTTGAAGATTTAACCTCAAATCACTTGCAGTAAATTGTCAGTAAACAGAAGAAAAATGTTTTGATGCTTATGAAAAGCTATCCTGAACTCTCTGAAGCTAAGCTTTTTTTCCAGATTATTTTGGAAGTGCTTTAAATAGAGTCTTTCTTGTGGGATTTGACTCTTCAAATTCCATCTCCAGACACAAACCAGAAGTGCAAAAGATATTTGACAGCTTTAAAGATCATATAACTCAGAGGGTGTTCTAGAAATCAATGTTACCAGAGAGAAGGACATTGCGTTTTCCCAACTGATTTTTTTCACTCATTTCATTCTGTCTTCCAACCTTAGTGCCAGTACAGAGGCAATAGTTTTGCCTCTTTCATACAAAGTTCTGAAAGAATCTGAATTCAGCATTTTAGGGTTCACCTGACTGTTGGGGCACAGTAACTGGTTGAGTTCTTCTCAGCTGGAGGGTGGGCAGTTACATACAGTTGAAAGCTGGCTCATGTCCATATTTTGTTGAGTGTGTGTATGTTGTGTGTGTCCCCACTAAATTATATACTGCCTGTTTGCTGTGTATTGATTTTTTTGTTAAAATGCTCAAGAGGTTGCATGACTTCATTTCAACAGAGAAATGTTTCATGAAATCTTAATCTACACCAAAATAGATGCTATGATGTCAAAAAAGTAACTCACATTTCAATTCTCACTATTCCACTTGAAATTATAGTTCGGTTTACTTTTCTATTTTTTTTGTGTTATGTTTTTCTTTAATTCTTATGTTTGCAAATTTATCGGTAAAATGCAAGCTCACGGAGAAATTATTCAGTATTTTAATATAGAGTAAAAATTTATTGAAAAGCTCTGCCATTGAAAGGGCTCCATTCTTGAGCTGGATGAAAAGTTTACTAAGACATTGCATTTCACTGAAGTTGTTCAACACAGATTTCCATTCAGCATGCAGCAGTCTTCCCACTCACTCTTTTGACACCCACATTTCAACAATAATTTCTTATTTAAACATCAGATAGTACTTAAAAGCCTACAGAGTATAACATGGTTCTTTCCTATAGTCTTATATGGTGACTAACACTAGGCCCTATGCAAGTCACAAAGGTAGCCCCCAGTGTCAGATACATTACTAAAGTGTTCAAAATATATTTTTGTTTTTCTCTTCAAAGCTGTTAAAAAACCAGCACAAGTGCCTCATTCAACATAGAATGATGGTGATGGGATGGACTGGTAGCCTTTCTAGTCTCTTATGGTAGCTTGTTGTGAGAGAAAAACTGCTTATGGAGGTTCAAGTGTCCCATGAGAAAAATGGATTTTGAGTATGGATCACCTACAACTCCTTTCACAAACATAATGTACTGGTTAGGTACCTAACTGGAGATGATCACTCCTCTCTGCAAGCATCAGCAAAGGAGAGGAATCTCACTCCATGCTACAGTTAGATACTTGATACTAGAGAGGACAACTCAAATGATTTTTCTCGCACCAACCTTGAGTTGAGGGATACTAATGCCTTTTATGGGAGTTCTCTGCATGGCAGCAGCTGAATGGAACGAAGCTGTAGATCCAATATTCCCTCAGCATACAGGAATTCCTACATTGACCTCCTCAGGAGTTTCTGGACCAAAGGGTGATGGCCATAGCGTAGCGGGGCACTCTTCATCACTCTACAGGATGAAGGCACAGACCATGTGTGATATGAAGGATGTGCAGCCTATTTTGTGCTGGGCATGAGGCAGGAGGAATCAAAGTGGATGGTAGAATGAGGAACAACAAATACGGTCTGAAAAGATGTTCAGACAAATGAAGGGATGTGGGAGGTTTGGCAGTAGTACTTGGGATGTCATACCAGTGATAGTAACAGCAGAGAAGGGCACAGGGCCATGACATGCTTTTCCCTCACCCCGGTCCCCATGTCAACTCTCAGGTACATTTTGCAGAGGGATGCCTAGCTAACAGCTAGGCTTCTCTAGTATTTTAGTCCCTGTTTATGCCTTTGAAGCCAAGACTGGCTGACCTGCTAAGACAGCCCTAACACCTCCAGTTTGTACGGCTAGCATAAAAAAAAACCCCTCCGATTTCAAATTTGCAGAATTTTGCTCAAATTCAGAATGAAAACAGAGTTCCAGGTGTCAGGAATTCCTCATAGGGGAACATCCTCCATTTTCCAACCCAGCTCAGTAAATTATGTTCCTATAATTTATTAAGAATGCAATGAAAGTAAGCTCTTCAGAATTCACTAACAATTTCTTTACATCCATGTTAAACTTCACCTACTAATTCAGAAGTGCTGAAGAAATTTCATATGCATTTCTAACATGAAGGAACAGACTTCTTCTCCAGACTGTCCCATTTTTGCTTTCTGTTTTAAAACAAAGCAAAAATTCACATTTTTACACTTCCCAGTCTTTGACTGCATACATGTATTTAATCTTGGAATAGAACAGGAAGATTTCCTTTCTTGAGAACTGCAGCTGATGTTTCTAGTACCTTGATCTGCAATGTACTGATGGATTCTGGCTGCCAAAATGTGATCTATTGCTAAATATATGCACAGAGAATGGTGTTATTGTTCAGTTTTTGAGATACTGATGGATGCATGGAATTAGAACTTGCTCTTTGGAGTTACGCATAATATTGTGGCCATTATCTAACCTGCTTTATAAACAGAAAAAAAAAAAAAAGACAAATAGTAATTTAAGTATATATAGATGAAACAGTAACAAAGTCATCAAAACAGAAAGAGAGGAGTTTTAGAAGAATATTGTTCACCAGTCTACCAAGACATAACAGGAAAAAGGAAAACTGTGTGGATGTGAGGAAATTAGTAGTTATGTAACTGGGAAGGAAAGGAGGACAGAGAAAAAATGGTAATATCATACAATCTGAATATATATAAAAATACTAAACTGCTAGTAGCACTTTAAATGGAGGGCCTTAAATGCTGATTCATACATATAATTACTGAGCTTCCATAGGATCTTTTTTATGCTAATTGAATTTCCATTGATTATTAAAAGTCTGTTTATGTAAGGTAAGCAACTACATAGATGTTCTATTTCTATTACATAGTTGTTAAACGTCAGTAAATACCGCTTTAGAAATGATTTGGTGTTTAATTAGCATATAATAGCTCTCCTCTTAAAACTAAATTAAATCCCTATTTGAGGCACTTAATTTAAAGTGTTAACAAAATGTGCATACCTGCAAGGTGGTAATTTCAGATTTGTGGTAGCAGTCAAGGTCTAGTAACTCTGCAATGCTGAAGGTTAGAAAGTCTGAACTCAGTTTTCAGCCAAGTGATTTTTAACCTAATTTGCTGTGTAGCCATACACAAACACAAGACAAAAAGTGATAATGATGCTGTTATTTTTTTATTCTTTAATTAATTTTGAAATATAATCACTGAAGGAATCAGTATAATAAAACAAAAATAATGCCTAACAAAAAATAGTTAGGTTTTCTTGGTTTTGCTATTGTTACAATTTTAAAGTGTTTGTGAATATTTAGCCAATACTAGCATTAGAAATCTGAGGTTTCTTTTACTGTTTGGACAAATTTTTCATCTCAAGAAAATGAAAACTTCTTCAATATGCCCAATGGGATTTTTCACATATACTCAGCTTCCCTCTTTACCTTGCAGTGGGCACAAGTAGCGCATGAGGTCTGTTGCTATTTTGGAACTATCAAGTGTTAGAAGCAGATGTACAAGATAGAAAAGATCAGCCCAATACCACTGTGTACTTGAATTCAGCAACCTATCATTAATCTTATTGTGTAAGTTCTGATCAAGCCAGGCATTCAGGTGCCTATCCAAAGCCAAAAAGAAAAGGCTGAAGCCTCAAGGAGGTAGAGCTGAGAAAAACCCAAGGCAACACCACAGTCCCATTGGAGATTGCTGGGTTCCTTTGCACGGTGTCTTATAAAGTCAACAGACTGCCGGCCAAGAGGGACAAAATCTGCCAGAGCATCATGCCAAGATCTAACCAGTAAGCAACCATGTCATTAGGGAAAAATCCCTTCTCAGGCTTGCAAGGGGTGACCCTGTACCCCCCGGATCACTCTCCTATGGGAAAGTCTCTGTCACATAGCCAAAGAAACAGGTGACAGTAGCACTATTAAGCCCTTAGCAGCTCCTCCCAGGCCTCCATATGGAGCACAGCTATTTTCACAGAGAGCTGTAGGTTTTTGTATGTTTTGTTTTCATTCTAATGCAGAACAGTGAAAAAAAATGAGGTTGCTGGAAAATAGAAATTTTCCAGTAAATTCCATTCATATGTGACAAAATACGCTCGGTTTTGTTGAACTGATACATTAGACAGTCAATCAACAAACAAACCCAAACCAAGAGTATCTAGAGCTTCCACATAACAGAAATTCAATCTCTTTTGCATAATCGTTCTGTCTTTTCAATGTGATCATACTCCTCCTTTGCCACACCCGTACCCATAGCTGGCTCAGGAGAGCAGCTCTCAGAGCACCAGATGCCTGGCAGGAGCCTACCAGAGCAAGTACCACTGAGTAACCAAGTGCTCCCAGGGCTCCCAATCTCACTAGTAACTCATACAGCGGGCACTTAAGGTGCTGGGAATTTCCCATCACCTGCTAAAGTCACAGGACCTTTTGGGAGCCCTTTGGTCAGGCTCCTGAATGTAGTTCTCCCCCTTTCTATTGCGAAGCACAATTACCTCAGAAAAGGGGCATTTTCAGTTAGAGATTCTCGACCCAGTGGTGCTAGAGGCTAAAGCCCAGGTTACACTTTCCCTCAGCCTGGTAACCCATCTGCTTAACAAGAGGAGTTCAGGCCTAACCACTCTGGTGTTGATGGTCTTCTGAAAGCTCAATTTACATGAGTAATGCCTTCTGGCATCTGTAATTAAATGAGGAAAACCTATTTTTGTTATTACTTTTAAAATGATGTGAAAGTAAGGTTGTGTCCTTGACTGATGAGTTGCATGTCGGCAAGGATATTTCAGAAGCGGAACAGAGCTTGTTGTAAAGATAAAACAGAGTGGAGACTGTGCCTGACTTTGGTCTTGCATAGAGTGGAACATCACTGATAATATAGTAGGGAGAATCTCTGGCAGAGGCCAAAAATGAGGGAATCCTGCATTTTGCAAGATTAAAATGTATGTTGTACATCTGCTTCTTTTAAAACATTCCCTGCAATTTCTTATTAATAATACATCAGTTTTACTCTAATTTGAGACAAGATAGTAGCCAAGGTTGTGCTGCTGAAAAAAAAAAAAAAATTAAAAACAAAACAGGAGAATTTTCAGAAGCGCAGCACTGCGAGAACCTGAACAAGGCAGCAAAAAGTATTACCCATTAATTTTTTAATTTTATTTCAAGTTGCAGTGACATAAGTAAAAATGTCTTTTCAGAAGCAGCAAAATAAATATGTCTAATTATTGAACCTCACCCTGCCACTATGATGATTTTTTTTAGGTGCTTGACATCCCAAACTATAATCTGATTGTTTTTGAAAAGCTCACAAGATGTGTCTTATGCACACAACAAATCTTCCTGGATGGTGTTTTGCACAGTACACAAATAGTTCTTAATCCAGGATTTCTTTATAAAATACTTCTGGGATCTGGCTCCTCCAAACTAAGTTTCTCAGCTACTTTACTTGGTTAATAATAAGTTAATAAAATGACCGAAGCATTTTACCACGTATGGTTAAAAAAGGAGTTTAAATAGTTTTCAAACTGTTACAGGCTTCTTGTAAATATAGGTACCTTTTGCTTACACTGCATTTTTTGTTGCTGTTGTTTGAGGCAGCTACATACAAATATTGAGGATAAATCGGTTGTTTCTTCATAAGTTGGGGCAATTATTTGGATTGGAAAATACTTCCTATAACTAGACAGACTAAGTGAAAGTGTTCTTTAAAAATGGAGACTGGCATTGACTCTTCAATCAACAATCTGCATTTTCATACAGATGGATATAATATTGACAGTGATGCTGATACTGGCATCTCTGGACTTCCAACAGTATGTACTATCTCCTCCCTATTTGGGATACAACAGAGAACATAGAGAAGGAGAAATTAAGGTTATTGTGCTGAGTGGAAGACATGAATAAAGAGGTACCTATAGAATGTGTCTATAGGCTTCATTGGACCTTTGGTGTATGTCATACTATTTACATACGTTGGTTGTCTGAACATGCAAATGTTATTAGAAAAGAAAACTCTTTGCAGATAGCTTGTTTGCCTGTGTAATATAGAACTGAAACAAAAACTTAAAAGTGTTTAAAGTGTTTAAGTATATAAAAATACTTAAGGCATTTTTATCTCACACCATTCCTGTAACTTATTATGGATACCACTTAAAAAAAAAAAAAAAAGAAAAATTAGTTTATGTAGTGATTCTTAGCCAGTTTTGAATACGGTGGAAAATTTTATTTTATCCTGATGGATTACTTAGAATTGGATCCTGCAAAGACTGGAACAAAAGGACATTTTTAGTCCACAGGGAAGAACAGATTCATACTGGTCAATAATTTGATTCTTATGAGTTGTGACAACTTCCACTCCTTACTTCCATATGTGTTTATGGTAGCAATAAAAGCCCATAGTTTTCATTTAAAGCCACAGTAAAGTTTTCAGGGCATTGCATGCAGACCTAGTTCTTACAGGACTGTCCACGTTAGAAAGCTTAGTTAGCTACCTCAGTGACATGAGGGTGGATGGGTGTGTTTAGCTCCCTGCTGCAGTGGAGCCAATGTTGCATAGGCTGAGAGCCCAGGCAGGAGGGGAGATCTAGCAGTAGGGACCAGGGTCCCAGCCCACACATGAGAAACACTGAAGTAGTCAGGTCCTGCAGCATGATGGTGGGGCTTACAGGAGCAAAAGACATAGTAGGGCATGGGGCACAGAGTGAGAGGACACCAAGCAGATGATCTATACGGAAATCTACCCTCAATATCTGTTAGCAAACCTTTACCTTCTCTCTGGTGACCAATGACAGGACCAGAGGGAATGGCAGGAAGATGTGCCAGAGGAGGTTTAGGGTGAACATTAGGAAAAGGTTCTTCACCCAGAAGGTGGTGGAGCACTGGAATAGACTCCCCAGGGAGGTAGTCATGGACCTTAGCTTGACAGTGTTCAAGAAGCATTTGGACAACACCCTCAGACACATGGTGTGAACTTTGGGGTTATCCTATGCAGGGACAGGAGTTGGACTCAATGATCCTTGTGGGTCCTTCCAACACAGGGCATTCTATGATTCTGTGTTTCTGTGATTATGTTCTCAAGTTATCCTAGGGAACAAAAGTGCACATCAGCTCCTTACATACAAGGGTGCAGCAAAGTTGGCAAAACCATTCAGCCTTTCCAAACTAAGGGGTCTACAGCCTGGTTTGAATACTGCAAAGTAGGGAGGATGGGCTATAAAACAAGGGACAAAAACAAGTACCAGGACATATCATTGACAATGAAAGAAGAAAAGGCAGACTGGAGCTGACAGAGAGGGTGAAAAGAGTTCACAAGGACCGGAGGCTTGAATCCTGAAAATGTGCCGAACAGAATAGGGCAAGAAAGAGGGACTTACAAAACAACATTATCTTATCTAACCAAATGTCAAACCTTTACTAAACAAAACTTACATTCCTGTTCTTCCCTCAGTCTTGAACTTTTTGTCTTTCTTGATTTACTTCCTTGACGTTTTTCCACAATGTTGCTCTTCTGTTTGCCTAGGAAAAACATTTTAGTGTAGTATTTCGGTTGTTTTGTTTTGGTTTTTGGGGTGTTTTTTGTTTGGTTGGTTTGTTGTTGTTGTTGTTGTTTGTGTTTGTTTTGTTTTTATTTTTGTTGTTCTTGGGTTTGGGTTTTTTTTCAGTGAGAAAAAAAGCAAAAAGAAATTTCTCAAGGAGTTCACAAAATTGTGGAGTGGCTGCTGAGATTGCATGCTCTTTCTTTCTCCAGGAATAAAGGTGTGAGAAAGCACCAGAGTCAGAATTTAAACTCTTTGCTATTGTTTTTACTCACCTCTGTGTGAAATTTCTTGTGTCTGAAAGGAAAAGGAAATACCACCTTCTAAACCATCTCAGCTAACAACTTCCTCTTCAACTCTTGCTCCTCTCCTCCAAAAGGTATAATGTTTTAATATAATCTAAAAAGTTCTTAGAAGAAAAAAATATCTTTATGAAGACTCTCTGCAGTTTATAGGAATGGGAATAAAGATTGAAAAGAAAATGGACAAGACAGTAATTTTATATTGTTAGCATTTTAACTAATCTATTTTTTCCCTTCTGTGTGTTCAGTGAAAGGCTTGAAAAACTTTTAAGAGTCAGTATTTGCAATGAAAATGAGCTAGGTTAGTTCTAGAACTTTGAAGCCCTTGCAACTCATTTAACTCTTCAGTATAATGCAATCATGTTAGCACCTTTAACCTTCTGAGCCAATTTGTTCTATCAAAATTAACTATTAAACTTAACAAACAAGGGGCTGAATGTGAGAGGAACCAGGAAGGAAGGAGCATGTTTGAGTCTTTCTAACTGTAGTTCACTCCTTGCCAAGAATTCTCTCTGTAAGGAGAATACCTGAATGAAGGTGTCACCAGATTTTAACGTTAGAGATATTTTACAGAAGCCTCTTAAAGCAGAGTATATAAATAGGTATACAGTAACTACTACATGTATTAATAAGACACTGCTGAATAAGAAACTAAAGCCACATAGGTAGGTTTTAAAAACAGGATTGTCCCACATTATATTTTGTGGAGTGAAATAGTTATTCTGCTTTGCAGAGTTTATTCTGAATTCCAGAAACACCTATAAAACTATGCGTATTAACACTGGCATATGAATTACAAAATACTTCACCTATTATTAGCATCCTGGAACAGATACAGAACAGGATAAACCCTGATGAAGGCCACATGCTCTCATTTTACAACTAATTATAACATTTAAAAGGAAAAATGTCTAGCCTTGTGACTATAGAAATAATTTTATCTCAAATGCAACCAAAATGTCATTATTAACACAAGATACTTGAATTAGTCTGTTTTTTCCACCGTGACTTATTTGATACTGTATATGTTCAATACTACTTCCTTGTTCCTCTCTGAAATGTGGGTTGGCATAATAACAACCTTTCTTGGTGGATGGAATGAAACATACAGTTGAAACTCTGTGCTGCTGAGCCAAAGGAAGAAAAAAAAATTCTTACAGCATGTTTTAGTTTGGTCTCAATCAAACTGAATCTTCAATGGCACAGGTAAATATATTTCTTTCTTTCAAAAATTGCCACCAATTTAAGATTTAATCAGAAACTTGAAAGCAAAGTTTATGCAATATAATATTAGCAGAATTATAAATACCATACTGCATGTCTCAAGAAAAATGAACAAGCCTTTTATGTTAAAGGTTTTCTAAATTAATCAGGTCACTGTGGACCTAATTAATCTATAATAATGCTAATAAGAATGACTGAGAAATTGCTCATTTTACTCCCATAACTCAAATTCAAAATAACTAGCAATAAAGGTTATAATGAAAAAACCATCTCCAATTCATAAAGTAGGCAAATTACCCATTAGCTTACGTAACCTCATATCTGAAAAATGTTTTTAGGATAAAAGTAAACACTTACAGAATTCACTCTATGTTTTCAAGCCAAGTATTCTCAAACGAACTAGGTTCAACAAAATACCTTCATATTGTCAGATCCTTTGATAGCCCTTTTTTATATCCTGATAGCTATTGATCAACCACACAAAACTCTCCAGATAGCTTTAACTGCGGATATTATTGTATTCTGGATCAAATAACAAACCTTTGGTTTGCATTTTGTTGCATTTTCTCACTCTTAGTTTCCCATTGAGCATAGAGAACTTTCAAATTTCTGAAATGCCATTAAACACCTAGCATTTACTCCGTTGCAGCAGTAATCAGATGTTTAAATTAGCTGGCTTCACTGGATTTTGTTTTGCTTCCATTCTCCTGATACTGCGCAAGCTGCATGCACCCAAAGGTTTGATCAAAGTTTCTGCAGATGCTTGTGAAAAATAAGATTGTGCAATAGAATCCAAGGTCAGCTGACATATATCTTGTTTCACGTTGTATTTCTTCCTTGAAATGTTTATGAAAACCCTGGTTTTTTTTCTGCCAGTTGTTTTTCTGGTAGTGAACCTTACAGTTCAGAGTGGCCTGCCATTTTCCATTTTAGGGTGTTCTGTTGCATTTAAGATGTCAGACTTTAGCTGTTTGGATTGCATTTTTATGGTAGGTACCTGACTTCAGATACTTATTTAATAAAACCCAACTCTTTCAACAACAACAACAACAAAGCTTAACAGCAGTGTTCTGCTGAGATAAGAAAATGCCAATATTCTTTTCACAGGGAGACTTTCAGCATATTATAGCTTAGTCTTGGACCTGTCCCCGTTATGTAGAGCATCACTTTTTGTGTCAAGGCTAGCCTCAGAGATCAACTTCAGTTCAGTCAAATTAAAAATATGCAAGCCAATGTACATTCTCTCTTCAAATTAGGTGAGACCCTGAAAATGTCCCATCCAAGATGTATAACATCTCTGGGCTTTCCCTGCACACTAAGCTGGGTAAGTTGGTGAATGAAGCAACAAAACAGAGTTTAGCAGAAAAGTAGAAATCAACTTGCCACTTGAATAACCAGGGCAAGACGAGAGTGATTTGAAGTTATTACAGAAGTAGTAGCTTTTAAGGAGGAATTTAAATTAGAAGAAAATTGTGGGTGTTAGTGCATAGCATCAATGTGCTTGAAGGAAAAATGGATAATCACATGATCAAGGCACTTGGTCGCAGGAAAATTACCGCCGATGAGACTACTTGAGTAAGTGCTCACAGTCATGAAGAAAAGATTGCAAAATTTAGCCTGAAGTTTGTAAACACACACCAAATAAAAATTACCAGCCTAATCTTTGCCAAAAGAAACATGAGGAAGATAAAAATATTCATTGAAATGTTGCATTAAAACAATTAATTAATGATGATACTAAAGGACAAACATTAAAATATAAGATAATATTTTGTTAATTACATACTAAATGTAGTCATTACTAATTTTAAAAGGGCTGTAATACGCGATGCTCTATTACAATGGGACTATTTGTAAAGTTATTACTCAACCTCCTTAAGTGAGGAAGAATTAAGTCCTATATAGAACATGTATATAAAGAAAGTATATGTAAGCTTAAAAATAACATTATTGGCATATAATATATCTATTGCAATTCCATAGAAAATTTCATATTAGAAAAAAAAAATCCAAACAAGACTCTTGAAAGTACAATATTAAATTTGCTATAATGAAAATTTTGACTGTGGCTTATCATCTTCTTCAAAGGTAAATTCAAATAATTCAGTAAGCTTTTAAGATTATTGTACTTTGCAGTCACATATGTGGACACAGAGTCTCTTAGTTAATTGTTGCTTCAGAGCCAGTAAGTGTAAAACAGTTGTCAGTGTTGCTTGATTCAAGGACAGAGGTGTTTTCACCTAAACATTTCAGTTTATATAGTTTAATGAAGTCTTTTGGCATGTTTCAGTGGCATGGGTGTGCAGGTCCTGCACCTATCTTACACTGTTGCCCAAATCTAAAATTCAAATCTTCTGAACTCTGTGTAGATGTTACTACCTCCAGAAGCATTTCCGTCAACGTTCTTGAGTGTCTGTTACTATGAATGCCTCAAAGTCGTTACAAGACCTGAGTCTTAGCTTCACAAACCGGAATTGATGACTTATATTGTACCCAGTAAGATAAATCAGGTCTGCATTCTCAATACATCTTCCTTTGGTCAAACTTACTATTGAAGAAAGATGGAGTAAGAGTCCTCTGCATTTCATTCACAGACTAATGAACTCAATGAAGCAGCAGAAGATCAAAAATCCAGTTATCGCATTTCTTAGAGGGATCAAACTAAATTTATCCCCTTTACTCACTTCAGGGCATTATATTCCATGAGTTAGCATTTAAGTATGTGGGTAGCAGAGGAGGTCTAAACATTCTCCACCCTTTAATGCTCTTCTGTTTTGCATGGGACTCAGAATTACTAGTAGGGATGACTCTAAAAAAGTTAGCATATTGTATAATCCTCTGTGTTAATGAATCCTTCACATTAAACACTGAAATGCTCACTTAGTTGAGGATGGAAACAGTACTGCAGGCCCTGGTCCTAAAATTCTCTCATGAAATAAAGTTTCTTTCTGTAGAACTGAATATTTCTGTAAAATTCAGCAAGCAAAAGCACCATGCTTGTCTCAACAAAATGTCTCCACCTTTTCTTTTTTTTCTTCTAACTGAAAAACACTTGGTGAGATTTCCTGTGTTTCAGTATGAATCCAAACCCAAATTGGATACTCATTTTTGTCACTGAGGTACAGAACACCTCAGCTGAACTAATGCTATTATCTACGAGGGATTATTTTAGTATTCACAGAACTGGTCACGTGCAAAACACTAGGATGATATGTTTCATGTGTTTGTGCTGACAGCACCAGTTAATGGGTGTTAGGGTAGTGACAGCAATTAAGAATAGACAATCATTATGTCAGCCACTTTACATTAATAAATTTGAAGAAAACCATATGATATATAATAGGTAAAATCTACAGCTGTATTCAGGTTCATTTTGTGCTTTCAATAATTTTGAACACATTCCAAAATACGGTAAAGGATTTGGTTAGCTTTGAGTTGTTAAAAAAAAATCTTCACACTAGAGTCATTTTTGCAGTATGGCCAAGTGGAAAGAAATAGAGTCAGTATGAGTTGTTACTAAAAAATTCCTTCAAAAAGACTATAACATAAAAAAAACAATTCATGGTCCCAACTCAAATGAACTAAATACTTTAAAAAAAAGTAGGATGAGAGTACTGGAATTTATTTCAAATATTTTATAATTGAAATAGCCAGATAAGCATGAGTTGTTGAGCAAAATACTCTGTGACTTCAATGCAAGTAATCATTTATTTATTGCACATGTGGAACAAGCAATACTATCTCTCTCTAATCATTCTAGAACTGACTCTGTAGTAGCAGGACTCATGTAGTTCTGATCTAATGGCCTCTGCAGCTGTGATCATAGCATAATGCAGAGCACATAGCCTCGGCTATTGGAGAGATTACAATCCCCTTAATTAGTTTGTTAAACTGGTGTGAAGGTGGAATACAGATTTTAGATTTTGACGGATCTATGGGCATCTTGTAATGAAAAGTTTCCCTAGAATGTCTATGAATAAAGAGATTAATTTAAGAAAGGAAGAGCTCTAACTGGGCTTACAGTTTAAAGGGTGGTTAAAAGTCATGAGCCACCATGTGGAAGGATAAATTACACACTATAAAAACTAAATTTACCTTGAGAACTTCTGGGGGGACATTCATGTGTTGCAATATCAATGCAGAGTGCTTTGCAGAACTTCTTAGCAGAAAATGTAATCCAAATATTCACTTGCTCCTAGATTACATGCAGATGTATGACACTTCAGTTAACTGCTCAGTCTGTCCCCTACTTCCTTCTTAATGCAAAGATTTAATCTAGTAATAAAGGATGTCAGTTTACACAATAAAAACAAAGTTAAAAAATGAAAAATGAGGAATATTGGACAACTTCAGAGATTCCAGAGAGAATCTGAAATGAGCCAAGACAGTCAAAGCAACAGTATGCAAGCCTCCTGCAAAAATCTCCTGCCTGAGGGATAAACAGTCTTCAGAAAAAATGTAGTAAGTCTCTAATTCTCAACCTCATTTGCAACATATTGGTGATTTGATGATGTCTTGCCAAGGTCCATACATATTGGGTTATATGCAAAAGTCCATATATACCAAAAATCTTGGTATCTTGCCAAGATCCTTCATTTTGTAAGAATAAGAGCCTCTTGAATGGAAGCACATTTCTCTGATAATAAATCACTTTATCCAAGAATTATCTCATATTTAAACCACAGCTTTCATTAGACAAGACATCAAAATCACAAAGCGAATTTGTTGTTGATGTGAGGTCTGTGAATGAACAGTTTTGGTTTCTTCCAGCCATCCAAAAAGAGCCTTTTAAGGAAATTCAAATTGAAAATAAATACCTTGATTTATTTCAAAGATAAGTGAAAACTGCCATGTGATATCCTTCAAGCTTTCAAAATATTCATTTCACAAGAGCAAGAAAACTCATCTGAGAGAACTACAAAATATTGAAATGGCAGAATCTTTCTTAGGATTTGTTTGGATTTAACAAATGTTTCTAAGATCTATATTTAGTTAATATTTTATTATTAAAAATTAATTCTTAAGAAAGTTTCCCAAGAAACACCTTCATTCTCTTTTCAAGATTTTTTTCTCCGTATTTGCCTTCGTCATTGTTTTTTTATTCGTTGCAAAGATGCTTACGAATTGCTTATGGCAAGACTATTCCAGTGACAGTTCCACAGGTTTTGTTCTTTTTTGCTAAACTCTAAATAATTTTTAATAACACCATGTTTGGAAGAAGCAGGACTTAATCATTACATGCTTGCTTATAATTTAAAGCAGCAGAGATCACAGATTTTACAGGTGAAGGACTAATGATTTGATTTTTAAAGAACCAGTGCTCCAGCATCAATTCCTTCTAGTAAACATCCAGTCTCAATTTGAAAATAAGATGGAGATTAGGCGCCTACCTCTGAGCGTATGAAACCTGGACAATGTGTCATTGCTAAAAGAATGAAGGCACTCAGAGATATTTTCAGGTTAAAAGTTCTACGTGTTGTGGAGCTTAGAACATGCAGAATTCACTGCTAGTTAGAAAGGGTTTAAAACAAAACAAAACAAAAAATCCATTTTATTATTGTATTGTTTGTTTTAAGTCTTGCTATTGCCTTACATTGCTTCGTAGGATGAATTCAGATTTTATATTGGTATCTAGCTGCACTTTTTTAAAGAAGCTATACAGTTTAAAATCTTTAAATCTTTCCTTCTAAATTTTTCTTTAACAGTGTTTTTTTCCTTTATAGTTATTCTTATTTTTAAGGGTCTCTAATCCTTCAGTATCCTACAGAAATTTGCATTCTGTCTATATATTCTGGTGATTCACTATCAATATCACAAGTAATTTACCCAGAGGTGTCATTATTTCCCATTATTACAACTCTGCCTGGGTATCTAATTATTAGCTTACTGTCTTTTGATACTGCAACACACTGGTGGTGTTCACAATGGACTGGATCCTAAATATTTGTTAACCTGTTCTGGGTGAAAACCTGTTTCTGACAACAAATTCTTTTTATAGTGTCATAGATGTCTGGACCTATTTTTGGCTGTGTTAAAATACATTTTTTTATGAGTGGACCAGTGAGCTGAATATATCTGTTTATCATCCAGTAAGCTGAATCTCTTTGAATGACTGCTTGTGATCTATAATCTACCAGTTCATGTCATATATAAGGTTTATCCACATTTTTAATTCATATTTAATTACAGGTGCTAAAATAAAATATTGGCGAGAATTAATCCCTGAGAAGCCGCAGCTGAAAAATCACATTTTGACTTCTATTCTGGCAAGTAATTTTTGGAATCGTTTGTTTCATCGTGTTACACTATCCTACATTTGTTTTATTTGAGTTATATCATGCTTATTTTTTTCAGAATATTGTGTGGTACTAATCCAAAAGATTTTCCTAATTCCTCATACATTCCATGTAAGCAGTCATATTTTATCAACCAAAATTGTTACTCCTGTTAAAATTACAATGAACCTACCTGAAATCATACATTCATATGCCCTATTTATAGGCTGTAGAAAGTCATTGAAGATCTCACAAGATCATACTTGTCCAATTCATTACTAGTATGAAAAATCAAATAAATTCAATTGTATTTTTACAGTAGACACATTTTAAAAGTATAAAGCATTAGGCAGCATCCAATAAAAGGTATAAATACAGAACAGAGGGGGTAACATTAAGCACTCTTTACTATCTGCACAGAGTGAGGTAGCTCTTAAGCAGTCTAGTCCCCTACATTTGAACTCAGCAGGCATTCCTCCTTTGTTGATACTTTTTCTCTCCTACAAATTTCCCATTCTTTTAAGAGGTGTTTGTAGTGAAATATAACAAATAATTAGTATGTAGAGTTTATTGATGAGTTTGGTGTCCTAAAATAGTATTTCTATGCAAGTTATTTTCATTTGTCCATTCTTAATAATAACAAACAAACTAGCATAGATGTATGTTCTAGGTGATATTAAACCAACTCATTCTTACTACAAAGCCAGATATTTCTTAAATTTATCAATGTGGTGATGCTGCCAAGCATAACACTGAACTGTTTGACAGTATAAATTAGTCTCTTTATCTTCCAATCCATCAGTATATTTCTTTGCTTAAAATGTATTGCCTTGGCAGTTGCAAATATGTGGGGAAAGCCAGCTACTATAAAGATTTACATCACTAATTTTTTTTTTCAGAATAAGTAATACAGAAAGAAATAGTGTGTATGTGTGCGTGTGTGAGAGAGAAATGCACTAAAAGTAACTTTTAAACGTCAGTTTACTGTTCATTTTATTATTTCTTTTTTATTTTACATATTACTTTGGGTTTTTTTTGCTTTAAAGCTAACACTGAATACCAATCTTAACCAACCTCTATTTCATTTTTAAAAGGACTATTCAACCATAACTACCATTGTTAATTTCAGAAGAAACTCAGCAAAGTTCTCGGCTGGAGCATCTAAGGAAGGATGGGAAAACAGGACTGGGGATTGAAGATCTATTTGCATAGCCTATGGCTATAGTTTAGGTCTTTTTTTTTTTTTTTTTTCTATAATACACTAAAATACTTCCAGAAGTTCTCAATACTGGGTGATTGGAAAGAGAATTCTTGTATCCTAAACCTAATGGTGACCTCACTTTTCATATCTTACTTGGAAAAGTAATTATCGCCTGCTTTCGGTGGGTAATCTTCATTTTCAGATGCTTCCACTTAACATGTACGAGAAAAAAATTAAACTCTTAGTCTCTAATCTATTAGTTGAGTCTGAATTATTTCTACTGTAGAAGAAAATGCAGGCTTATGATATTGCAAAGTGTGATTAGCATCTATAGAGGTAGTATACAGGCACAGATTTTCTAAGACTAATTATGTGTTGCCACACCCATCATTTTAAGGTTAAGATGATTTGGGACTTAAAGTCAGGCAAGAAAGTTTTTACGCTCCATTGAATTTTTCAGTATTGCAAAATAATTCAGTTCAACAAACTGAGCTCACAGCCTTTGCGTTTTTGTGAAAAAAACAAAGAAGAAACTCACCATACAGACAACATCTCATCCATATCCAAAACTTCAAGCACTCCTTTCCTTGAATTAGTCTAGAGCTGTAAAATTCATTTTCTTTCATAGCAAATAAGTACCCTAAATGCTACAGAGTTTATCATTCCGGAGTTAGGTTTACTTTGTATGTGGTAGTTCATATTTACTTTAAAAAAATCAACAGTGCCTCTAGTAAATCTGGTCCTCTCACCTGCATCTATGAATGCCTACCATATCTGTTGCCTCTGAGAACAATGACACCCACCACCCAAAGGAGCATTGTCTCAGGGTGGCTTAGGCTGCTGAAGGAACTTACTCTCTGATTTTAACATGGAAACCCTCTCCACCCCCAAAATTCACCTCAGCATGAGGAAATCTTTTTTGACAGAACAGGTCTGTTCCCACAGTTTCCCACTGTATTGCAAGAGATTACCAAACAAATCTATTTGGTAGATGAAGCCTAGATGAATTTGTCAGCAAGAAACAGGGGTGGGATTGATCCACGAGGGAATGAACCAGGAGCTGAGGTGATACTAGTGCAGGCAGGGCAATGGCCTCACCCGTGGGATGCAGTCCCCCAAGATCTGAGCACAGTAGGTGGAGCAAGGTGTTGGTAAAATGGTCCATAAATTGGCAGCACTGAGTTTATTTCAACAGTGGTGGAAGTACTGGTGACACTCATGTGTTCATAAAAAAACAGTGATTATAGCTGTAAGCAGATAATGAGAAATATGTTTTCTATACATTTGGAATGACAGTAACTTGTCATGTTTTAACCAATACCTAAAACGTAAGTCACTTTTAGAGCTTTGTCGCACTGTGTTGACAGGTGCATACACGTTCAGTGCTGGTAATGTGTTTCTGCTTGACCTTCCATTTGTGTCCTGTTGCACCTGATAATTTATCCAGTGATGCCTATTTATCTTGCAATTTAATTTAGACTACAGCCTGTAATTTACAACTGTGAATCTGTAGAAAGAGAAAATCCACTGAGCTGGTAAGTCAGACAACTATGCAGTAACTGCCTACAAAATCTTGGCTATTGTTACTCTGATAACCTGGTGTTGTCACCAGTGGAGTGAGCTATACCACACATCTACCGTAATGTAATTATTCCTTATCATGAGTTCTAGCATTAAAATGCTGTCTGCAGCGATAAATTTCAAGGTAATGTAAAAAAACATCACGAAAGAAAAGACGGACTCTACAACCTCTAGCATAGTTAGCTCATGGATGCAGATGTGTTCAAGTGAAAACACCTTCTCAATCCAGTTCCAGCTCAGAGGAATCTGAGTGTAAACAGAGTAATCTTCCACCTCATGCCTTGTCTTAAAAGTTCCCTTAATTTTACTTTCAGGAAATGCCCATGATTCACAAGATTATTCCTACAAGGATTCTGTTTTGTGTGCATTTTTTTACACTGGTTCTGATTCAAAGTGGCTTCATAACAGTAAAAAAAAAAAAATTGTCTTAGAGGGGTTTGATCTGGTCTAGCATGATAATTTAATTTTTATTTATTGTATTTTATTTCCTCAGTATGTTAAAAAATTATTTTTCAAACCTCTTTGTTGACCATTGCCTAGCCTAGAATGTTTTGTTGCTCATTAAAATTATCTTCATACTTATGTGTCTCTAAATATGTTCATATGTAGTTTTTTGCCCTTTCTAGAGTAAAATCTGGTGGCATTTAAAGTCTTTTTTTGCAGTATGCAAAAGAACAACTTTTTTAAAAGAAAATTGATTGTATAGTACTTTTTAATACTTCATCAGAGAAATTCAGCTGCTTCTGAGTTAAAGCTTAAAGTGGCACTGGTTTTAACTATAACATGCTTTGCAGTTAAGCAGACCACATCTTAAGACAGCTTTTTAATCCCTGTGCTTATGCCTTTTTACTAGAAAGAATAGCCATTAAACTAACTTCTGCTTATACACATTCCACACTGCACAAATGACAGCATAACTTTCATATAAAACAGACTGAGAACTAAAATGAAGCCTCTAAACCACGGAATTTCATAGATATGTTGAACTATTTCACTGACATATCAGAAAGTACATATTAACAATTACACTACAGTCAGTGGTGAACACTTTGTATAGAGTTCTTGTGATCTCTGGCCCAGAAATGAAAGGAATAACATTAATCAAATGTCAGCATTCATCCCAGCAATGTGTTTTGTATTATCCAGAGTATTCTATCCATGACAATTATATTCAGGTTATCTTTTGCAAATTTTACCTAAAGGTGATGAATGTTTAAAAGGAATAATAAGTCTCCATATCTTTTTTTTTTTTTTTTACCCCACTAAGTCCTTGATATATTAAGAACACAATCTGCAATACAAATGTACATTTCAAGAGTCTACCAAAACCATAGAACCTTTGCAATGGTACCCCAAAATTGCCTAGATTGCTCTGAGGATAGTTCATCAAGGTCATAATCAAATGTAAGGAATAAGCTGCTCAGAAAAAAAAATAAACACAATGGGTATATGCGTCGGCTGAAATTGCAGGAGCCTGGAAGAGACAAACTTCTCAGAAAGTAGGTATTCCAGACCTTCATGACTTAGTCCGCCTTACAGTCAGGTGCAGTCTGATGGGCAAGGGAAAAGGAGGACAGTGACAAATATGGCCAGGTGGTTGCTTTGTGGCACAGCTGTGTTTGAAAATGTGCTGTGCTGAACTGAGCACCCAATGCTCAAGGCCATACAAAGCCATTAGTGAGTTTGGAAAAACTTACTAAGCTGTGGGCCTCAGTGTGTAGCCACCTTCTACTAGAAGAGATTAGGAACTTCCACAAGAGCTGACTGGTCCTTAGTTATCCTTATCATTATTCTATAGCTATATTAGCTATATTTTGAAACATATTCACTTGAAAAATGCCAACACCAATCTTTGTTGTTTGTCTATATACTTCTGAAAACAACTGTCTTAGGAGTATCCCCCTATTCTTTCACTTTATGTCTGGATCCTGTAGCAAAGCAAAAAGCTGCAGTGAAAGGTATCCAAACTTCAAAGGAAATACAGTTAATCACTCCTTTTGAAACTCTGCGGTAAAGAGAGAGTCTTTTGTCTTGTTTCCCTAACTCATGCAATTTGATGCAAACTGGTGTAATACATTTCTTGTACTTCAGTTCGTTGGTGGTAAACGAGTTCTGAAGTGATTTAGTCACTGAAAATATCAGTCATTCATGTACTCGGATGTTCTACTGCAAGTAACAAAATTTCAACATGCCCAACTTCTGTCTCAAAATGATCTGTTATCACGATGACACATCAAAATCTTATCAGTAGAATGTGCAACATATTCCTCCTCTCTGTGCTACGAAAGGTACTCTTACTTCTTCATTATGTGGTACATTTACCTTAGATGAGAGGGCAAACTAGAAATGCTAAGGTGTTATTTACCTAAATCTTCCAGTCCTGATTAACTTTTTGCATCCCTTCCTAGATCATGTGCAGGCAACACATTTTAGCAAGATGGCAAATTGATTCTCAAGCTTCTGAATGCTCTGTGGTTTTCTAGTAGAATAACAGTCCCAAAGACATTTTGAGGATTCCTTGTGGCGGGAACTTTCCTACACAGTGTTGCATATATCACAGACTTTTACCAGTGGCATGCAGGCTTTCGAAGTAGGAGGAAGGGGAAATGGCCTAAGCATGCCAATGTCTGGATGATAGAAATCTATGAATAGCAGATACCTTAAAAGAGCATTACATTGATTACCAAAGTAGTACAAAGCAATAATACACCATATGTCTCTGTATAAGATTCTTTCTAGATTAAATATATAATACAATAGTAAAAACTAAATTGCTATCAGGTTGATAATAAAAATGAGGACAACACACTACAGAGAATGTTATTCATTACAAGAGAACCCCATACACTTCATAAATTGACAAATTCTGTGGTTTGGTTCCTTCCTGAAGAAGGAACTAACCTGGCTGCAAATTGTTTAGCATATTTCTTTTTTATAGTAATGTTCTTGCTGAAATGAAACTCCTCAAATCTGAAAAGCAAGACTTCAGTTTAGGAGAAGTGGACAATATATTTTTCATCAGAATATTTCATTCAGTTAGTTCACATGTTTTTTGAAAAAGCAAAAGTGGGAGTTCTGACAACATATGGTTCAAACGACATTCAGCGACCTGAGAAAACGGGTGTGGTGCTCCTTCCCTCATAATGAGGCACACAGCCTGTGGTGTAGAAGGCCATATACTCCTATACCATAGGAAAATATCCCTATATAACAGAGGCTTTCTGCTATCTGTTTTCTTATTCAAGAACTTATTTGAGAAAAATATTTAAGTTGCAAAAGATGCAAAATATGCTATAACGAGTCACCTACCAAAAAAGGAATGAAGGAATGTGGCAGGCTTTTATTAAAAAGCAAAAACAAACCCCTTCTGAATATGATTCCTCACAGGATTCCTTTTTTCAAAGGTACTGATTAGTACTTTCTTCTTTAGCTTTCCACTAAAACAGAGAATTGAGCACAACGTTGTTTCATTTTAGAGAGCATGGAAGAACAAAAGTGCTGGCACGTTTTTCCCTATTCTGTGCATTCTCACTTCCCTAAGCTTTCTGATGTCTTTCCAGTTTGGAGCTCCTGCTTAGATAAAACAGATGACTTTCTGGGCCTGCTTCTGCTAACAGCAGGCAAGAGCAACGGTGACTGATTGGTTGAAACATGAGGATTAATGGGTATTTATATTTCATTAAATTTTATGCTCACTGGAGAATAATGTATCACTCGCAGATATTGAAACATATGTCAACCCTATCCACTTACATATAATTCAATTTGACTTAAATGCATTGATCAAATTTTATTAAAGTCCAATATATCTTCCAAAAAGGCCCGCTAACACAATATTGCTGCTTCACATTCATCAGATAAAAGGAGGCAATTGTGTTGTAATTCTATTTATACCATTTTTTGGGTAAAGAGAGATTATTGTGAAGCGAATACTCATTACAAGGTGACTGGTGCTGGCTGAAGGACTTGAGACTGAGATTATTAAGCGAATTCTCAAGTGGTGCCCTTTAGTTAAAATTACCCCAGGGTGGGTCATGTCTATTTTCATCCCCAGTGGAAAAGAAAGATCAGCATTGTTAATGATATTATCTAGGAAACTTTGCCATGCTAGATTTTGGAGTATGCTAACAATTTATTCATTTTTCTCTTTTTATTTTTTTCCTTAAAGCTCAGTTTATGAATCACACATAACTCTCTTTGAAAAATTACTTTTCAGTTTGAATTCCTCCTTTTTTTCTCTGCATCCCTACTTTTTAATCAGCTTTTTGCAATTACACTTACTGTGATGATTAAGAAAAAATATAACATGTTTTATATAAAGCCCCTCTCTCAAAACAGCCACAGCAATAATGGAGTGCTTCTCAAGCATTTAGATTTAGACTCTCACAGTTTATACTGTGCAGAATAGAAGTAAAAAGATTAGGGTTTAGCCCTCCTAGTGAAAAGAAATAAAGACAATTTAAAGCTATGATCCAGCAGGGTCATTTAGCACTCACTCTCAAACTGTAAGTGTTTAGGGTGGTGGGGTTGGTGTAATACATCTTAGAAAGCTCTTTGTTTGTTTCTGGCTCATGTTATTGGGGGCTAAACTGCCTGCACTTCAATATACAAGTGGGCATCTCAGCACAGGCCTGTCAAAGAAAAAGTCCATTTCTAGACTGGAAAATAAAGGGTATTGTCCAGGAGAGATGTTCAAGCATCAAAATAAGGGAATATGAAAGTCTTTTAAGTAAACTTGAAAAAATGTGGTTACATCATGTGGGTTCTAAGCATATCACCTGGATTAACACCCTGACTCACAAGGGTTTAAATACTTCAAGGTCACTGGGAACCTTACTTCCATAAAGGTATAATTTTTCTAATGTTTATTACACTGGAAAGCCTGCCCCAAATTAAGGGAGTCTCATTCCCAACTGATGCTTCTTCCTTTTGCCATACTTTTGATTTCCCGTCAGTGCTAATTTGTGCTGCATTGACTATCAGCTTTCTCTTATGAACAGAGTAAAGATTGCTGTAAAGGTTGATTACAGTTTTTTCTCCAAAACAATAAATAATTTAAAAATCAGTACTTCCACTCAACTTATTTGAGAAAAAAAAAAAAAAAAGTGGATTTGTACAAACACGGGATTTGAGAAGAAATTGAGAACTTATTTGCCCTTAGTTTCTGACGGAAAACCGAAACCCAGCAAAACCATGAAAACTCATTCCTTCTACAAATAATAACTATATTGAATCAACTTCCAAACTCAAGTAATATGCCTTATAGGGAAGTTAATTACCTGTATGAAGATAGAGAAATCCTGGTGCAGCATCACTGCTAGTGCCACTATGCATGAAACAGAAGACATGCAATGTATGATGTTGTGTTGCTATATAGGATTTAAATAACATGAGTTTGGGATGAATGCAGCATTTGTCAAACATGAAGCTATGAAGATGTTAAGCAGATCATGTCATGACTTATGAAGGACAAACTTTCTTATTTGCTTTTCTTTATAAATAAAGAAAAAGCAATGTTTCATGCATTTTTAAATATTATGCAGACCCTTTCTGCAGTAAAAGCAAGGCCATCCTATGTAAAATTTAGCTTTACAGTTAAAATAGGAATATTTTAAAAGTAAAGTTATCATTTGTACTAGAATCCTCGTATAAGTGAATCATGCCCACTCTAATGGATTTTTAGATATATTCACTGTAACACTCTCTTCTACTTTTCTTGTTCACTTGCACCCTAAATCAAGTAATGTAAAGTTAACATAACATGGAACTTAAGCAAGAAATCTGTTATCTTAAAAATGGATTCTACTCTTACAATTTTTTGTTATTATTCTTAAAAACTTATTCCACATAAGTTTGTACTCATCTAAATCTGTAGTCTCAGACTCCTTTAATTATGCTAGCTTTTCCTTGGAAGATGTGTGATGAAGACTGACAAAAGTGGTGAAAGCTCTAACTTCCAAAAGACATTAGCAGAGTCACCAGCTTTGCATCGTCAAAATGAAGTGGAACTTCCAAAGATCTAGATGCAGTGAAGCAGGAGAATATTTTTCTTCTAGCTGAAATAAATACAGTTGCTAGGTTCAGGGAATGTATCCATTTACCCTATTAGCACTTTCACGCAGAGAAAGATACACCTTTTCTCCTCTGAAGTCTTTTCAGGGTCACCTTTGTTTCTCAAGTAATCTGCTCCTTCTTTCTATCTTGTCTAGCTCCTCCTCCAGCTGAAAACATCATTGTCACTAAAGGCACTAAAGTATTTGCCAACAGAACTAAGTGGTTTCTCTTAAACTGTGTCTTTTTTTTTTTTTTTTTGTGGTCATTACCCCAACAATGATTTGGACTAAGAGATTACATTATGTGGTGCTGTTTACAATAAAAGCATCAGGCATTCAGGGTATTTGAAGGTAATTCACCAGACAAATTATCTATTTTATCTACCCCTTGTGCCCTGCCTTTTTAGCTCCAGCTGAGAGATAGAGTGCATTTGCCTCAAAATCTCTCTACAGAGCACATTTACTAAAATAACCAGGTTACTACTAATATTAAGACCAACCATTAGTGAATATTGCCTTTAGATACAGATCCCAGGCAAAACTCACCACTCTAGCCTTCCTTGCATTCTCCTCCATTTTTTTGTGACTTGAGTAATCCACTTGCAATGTGCTCTTTCCCACATATGTTTCTGTTGGTGGGCACTCATCTAGGCCTTGTGCCCATACCTCTACTCTTCACAGACACCTTTCTCCTCCAGCTTCTGTCTTAATGCTGAAAACTTCTTGCTTGCCTTCTTGTTGTTCAAATCACTTTTCTCTTGTTAAGGACACTTAGAGCACTGCATGCTCCAAATTTAACTCAGAATATAGTTGGCCTCAAAGTCACAAGGCCATATCCTTGTGGTAGTCCTTTGTTTTTACTTTTTTTTTTTTTAAATATAATTTTGTCATGGTTTAACCCCAGTCAGCAACTGAACACCACACACAGCCACCTACCCCACCAGTGGATGGGGGAGAGAATCAGAAGAATAAAAGTGAGAAAACTTGTTGGTTGAGATAAAGACAGGTAGGTAAAGCAAAAGCCACACATGTAAGCAAAGGAAAACAAAGAAATAATTCATTACTCCCCGTGGGCAGGCAGGTGTTCAGCCATCTCCAGTAAAGCCGGGCTCCATCACGTGTAATGGTTACTTGGGAAGACAAACGCCACCTCTCTAAACATCTCCCCTTTGTTTTTCTTCCCCCAGTTTTATAAACTGAGCATGACACGATATGGTATGGAATATCCCTTTGGCCAGTTGGGGGTCAGCAATTCTGGCTCTGCTCCCTCCCAGCTCGTTGAGCATCTGTAGCCTTCTGGCTGAAAAGTCTTTGACTAAATCTTCGACTTAGTATAAACATTACTTGGCAAAAAAACCATCACTGTATTATCAACATTATTCTCATTCTAAATCCAAAACACAGCACTGTACCAGCTCCTAGGAAGGAAACTAATTCTATCCCAGCCAAAACCAGGACATATTTTTTTTCAATTAGTTTGTTGCATAATTTATGGGCCATGCTGACTGACAGTGAAGACAGAAAAGAGAAGATACTTGTTCAGGCACATGTGCACACACACCTCCCTGTTGTGATGGAGCTAAGGACCACCAGCAGGCCATGTGCCTTTGCGCTGGTTAAGTAGCAGCACAATTGCAACCAAATAGGCTATTACTTGCCAGCAAAAAGTCTTAGAACCTCCTCCAGTGTCATTGAAGCTGCCAAATCACTCAGTGCTTTCAGGGGTTCAGGAATGATGAAGTCTACCTCTGTTGATACGCATAGAGATTGCTCACTTGGATGTAGAAATTACCATCTAGTTCTGACCTGGAAACTGGATGTCTACCCACCACTGCTCACTCCTCTTTCATCAACCAATAAAATTACAGGTGGAAGCTGCTTTGTTCTTGACAGGAGGGGTCTGTTTCTGAGTTAGGCTCTCGAGGACTGATCTGTAAGGAAAAATTCCAGTAGCCCAAGAAGAGCTGGCAGACAGCAGCAAAGCATGGAAAATAGAGCTGACTTTTAGGTTGCTGCTGGACACATCTTGTCTCCTTTCCATTCCCAAGTTTTTACCTTTGCTGATAGACTATGCACATGTTTCATGATATTGCTTCTCAAGCTGTTACAGGTACAAACTATCTGGATATTTAGATACCGCAGTATCTAATAGGATGCTATCAATCTTTTATAGTAAGAGAATACATAAATTATAAACAAATATGTCCTTTGGTCTGCTGGAACAGCATAATGATCAAAGACACACAATAGAAATGTATTTGCTTCTACAGTAAGCTTTATTCCCCCATCGCTCTGTCTGTAGTGATGGACAGGCAGTGAGCTGTCAGTTTTTGTTCTGTCTGTCACACTACACTTACCTCCTGTTGTTTTAAGTAATCAATATGGGGGTTGAAATCACCTACCACTACCTCTGCTACCTGCTATTTTGTCCACTCATAAATTATGAATCCCTGCACAACATCAAGTCTACAATTTCGATTGCATTTGCTAATCATTGATCAATAATTCAAAAGCTGCTTCTTCTTCAAGGGTCCCTAGTTTCCTGAAACATATGGCATAAGGCTGACAGTGTTCACGAAACTATTCCCTTATCACAAAAAGGAGACAGGGAAAACAAGTTGTTTAAAGTTGCTTCTTTCTTTCTTTCTTTTTTTTTTTTTTTTTCTTTTTTTTTCTTTTTCCTTTTTTTTTTTTTTTACATGGGACTGACTTTGTACTGTTTTTATCATTATTTCATTGGATTGCTGCAGTTAATGACTACACAAGCACAGTAGCTCTTACATGCAGTAGCTTGCAGGATTGTTTTCAGCTTCATGCTTTGAAAAGACATGCCACTTACCAGCCAATCTGGGTAGTTCAATTTTGCTATGATAATGGTTGCTATGCTTACTTTTACTGGCATTGGACTATGCTTCCCTTTTCCAGAAGTGTTATTTTTCATATTTATGTTATGTTGTTTATTCCCTATAAAAGATCATGAAAACAAGATAAAAAATTATCTTTATTACGTGCTCCTGTAGATACATAAACATGAACACACTGAACCTTTCACAAGTGAATCTGAAGACCTTAGACATTACAACAGAACCACAGAATGCTTGCTGCGGTGTATCTTTCTTTAAGATCATTTTATTAGCTATTTTACTGCAAGAGAAGGACCATGAATAATAAATATTGTCACACAGAACAGTTCTGATTACTTCTCCATGGAAACCTTTTAAATGGCCAGATCCTGAAAACACCTATGTATAAAAATTCACTTCATGAATAATCACTGTTTCTTGAAGAAAAGTTCAGGCATTCTAATAAATTTTACTGTTTTCTTGACTAGCCTAAAAAAACTCCTACAATTCTCAAACATATTCATTCCTTTGTTCTATGAGTTTAATTTTAGAAGAGACACACAAGGGCTTATTTAAACTGTGTTGTATAAAAGATTTCTTTAACAAAATAAACTTTTTTCTGTTATTATATTTAATTGGTTAAGAAATTAAATGCAAGTGTGTAAATGAAACTAGTATGGTAATGTCATCTGATATTTTTTAGAAACATTGTATTGAATTAGCCATTAGTAATGTATTTATCTATACCTCTATTTCCTATAGCTACATGTAACAATTAAATGACAAAAAAAAAAAACAACAAAAAAAAACCAAAACCAACCTGGGACTGAAGTTTTTAAATAGTTGCCTAAAGAGTTATTGTAAGATAATATAACTCATAATGAAGCTATTAACATGATCATTATGTTTTTCTAGAAGACAAGACAGTGTATGTTTAGCTTGAGATTAAGTGAAATACTTTGTGGTTCATACTTCCTTACATCAGCTCTTTCAGGTGGAATATAACTGTGAAAAACAGCCACAAACATAGTATCAGGCTATCCACCAGTTTTATTCTGATCGTGTGAGTTGCTTATGGGACATTTTAAGGCAGTGCATTGCAAGGTGGTTTAGAAGAAACATCGATCATTAAAAATTTGTGGTGAGTTTGTATTAATATAGTATTAGCAGTAACCTCTTCCACTAAATGAAATAAAACCCATACTTTCTTCAAAATTTCGTCCTAATTTGAAATGCTGCAACCAGCTTCTGAGACTAATATCCCTGACATTCTGGTTTAGGACTGGTTTTTTTTCCAAGTGATTTAAATGTCCAAATTCTTCACTAAGTTTTCATACACAAACAGCATCAGTATACAGATCAGCTTTATCTATTAATATAACTACTATAAATCATACTCAGGATGCACAGAAATTGTGTCTCATTATCTTACTTGATGCATCTACGTGATTTAAAAAGTTAAAGTGGCTTCTAGATGGCAAAATGTTTTTATTTCTGGTTGTGGTCTTTTGCCTGTATAAAAGTTAGTAAGAATTTCTCCATACATAGTACTCACATGCAGTTTTGTCATAAAGGAGCACATGAGCTTAACAGTCAGAAGAATACAAGGGAAGAGAAGAAGAATGACAATAAGGTGATGAAGGTGCATAGGACAGGAATCTTCCTAATCCAATAACTTTGAAAGTGAACGTATGCTTTGACTAGATCAAACTATTGGAGGGGAAAGAATGTTTAACAGACATCTTGTTATGACACATATATATCAAATAATTAATTTAGATAATGGAGATTTAGAAATAGTGTTAATGTTAAGAATAATTCTCAAAATCACCAGAGATCTAGTAACACAAGGACTTTTCTTTTTATCCTTGTCAGCTAGGATTTTGGTATTTTAGAAGAAATAAATGGCTGGTTTGGTTTAGTTGTTTGTTTGTTTGTTTGTTTGTTTGTTTGTTTTCACAGTGAAACTAAATTATGTTGAAGTCAAAATATTCAATAAAATCTAAATCAAAAGATGTCAACAGTATTTTGACAAAGATGTTCCAAATGGTCTAAAATTATTTTATGAAAATTGAGAATTAATAACAGTCAAGTTTTGAATCAGACCTCACATATATAAAGCTTGAAACTTCTTACAAATATATCTACTTTCAAGTGCAAACTTTAATCTTTGTCATATCTTTGCCTCCTTACAGACCCTCTTTTTAGCAGTTGTTCCTCTGCCAACTCCTTTATTTGTATCCATCATGCCAAAACCAGTTTTGTGAAATACCCTCTATCCTCTTCTATTATAACATATTTTTGAATGTTTGGTGCTGGTGGCAGAGTGGGCCTGCCACAGAACACAGCTGGAAGATTTGCTGGTAGGTAGCAAAGATACTGCTGCTTAATAGAATCAAGTATAAAAAACCTGTTCTTGTTCTGTCCTCTTTGTTCCTTAACGTAAGGAAAAAGTTTTTTACTGTGAGGGGGTCTGAGCACTGGCACAGGTTGCCCTGTTGTGGAGTCTTCATCATTGGAGATATTCAAAAGCTGGCTGGACACGATCTTGGGCAACTGGCTGTAGGTGGCCATGCAGGAGCACGTGGCTTGTATCAGATGACCTCCAGAGGTCCCTTCCTACCCCAGCTGTTCCATGATTCTAAGTCTGTACTCTTTCTCTTTCCTTAAAGATAACAAAATCCTGTTATTGGAGTTCTCTATTAGAGCTGTTTCAGAATCAAATTTCTGACACTTTTTTTTATAACAGCAAACATTTAAGAAATCCTGATCTTTTTACATCTGTGATCTTGAATTCCAAAACCTGCAACTGATTTTTTGACAGTAAGTGCATCATCTAGTAAAGATTTTTTTGTTTGTTTGGTTTTGGTTTTTTGTTGTTGTTGGTTGTTTGTTTTTTAATTATAAGCTGCCATTTCCTGGAGTGACTACAAGACATGTTGAAGTTGAATAGCACTTCTGATATTACTGGTGTCAGAAATCACACTGATCATAGCAAGTGTGATAACTTCCCTAGGTGAAATGAACAGAAACTCACCTAACAAGCTTTTTTATTCTTTTAGACTTTTTCTTTACTCTCATGGAGAAAAATGTTGTAATAGCTGTCACATGGAAGTACAGATAGGAAAGCTAAGCATGAAATGCAAGTTGAAATTGCATTACAGAAAGGAAGAGTCTCATGTACTAATTTAAGCCAGTGTTCAATTGATGGGAGCTAATGAACTACAAAAGCTCTGACATCTTTTGCAGCAGACAACCCAGTGTAAACTAATCAACATTAAGTCAATATAATCTAACTCTTCGTTGTTCATTGATCTTTTTTACAGGCTACACACTGCCTGGCCATGTGAATGGGTCAGAAATATATATCAGGAAGAGGATAAAGCTGTTACAACAAAGGAGGACTAAATTAAAATTGGCTGGCGTGAAAGGAAAATGAAAATTGCCTGCTGCATCCCTTCATTCTGCTCTTATAAAATGCCTATATTTTTCATCAATGCCTGGTAAAAAGGGCCTGACCGGTTAATCTATGCCTGTCTAACTTAAACACATTCCAGCTGGAGCTATGCAACGAAATCACTAAATCCTGAAATGAGCAAAGGCTGTTTCCTCTTAAAAGGAGCTTCATACCAAGACTGCAAGTTCATTGTTTCTCTCATGAAGTTTGAGAGGGACTTATGAAGATTTGATTTTAATCTATGAATCTTTTGACTGTTTTGAACCAACGTTGGAGAGATCCAGTATTTTGCACAGAAGCACTGCCTTTTCTCATATCTCTGGATATGCATGGGGGCATGTTAACTATACATCTAAAGATGTTGCATCTTTTTCAAAAACATTAAGGCCTTTGTAGAAGAGTATAAAAGCCATGTTTTCTCCTGAGTGTGTGAGAGATAGAAAACTGCATGTCCACTGTGGACATGGAAATTAGTTATTTCGCCTGGTGGTAAGTATTTATTTTACTTAAAGAGATAAATTTCTTGGGCAGTGAAATGATGCCATGATACCCAAAGCCTAGATCAAACACCTCATCATATTTGTAGAAATAAAAATAAAATACTGGCTTAAAATGTAGAACGATATTTGGAATGATCGGTAAAGTTAGTGCTTATTAAAATCTGCTTTTGAAAAGATTAATTTTGTACTTATAGACATATGCTGCAAAAAATTGAAAATGTAAAAGTAATAATTTGCTTGCAAAGCTTTTCTATAGTTTTCTCTACTACTACAACTTTTTCCTATCACATTTTTTCTTTCTGCCTGGAAATACCCAAGAAGCCTAAAGGTGCTAGGGACCTGACCTAAGTGAAGTGTGACAGCCAATACTCTTATGACTATTCCAACTCTCAGAAAGAAGATTCTGAAACCAAAAGGCTTGCCAAGACATATCTAGGAGCGAATACTTGTCACTTTGCTTATAGGTGTTGTCTCAGTGCAGCTAACGGGACAGCTTGTGAGAGTATGCCAAGCAAGCCTTGGCCTGAAAAGAGGAGAAATTTCATATTGCTTTTCTAGAAAACAAATAAAAATAATTTTTATATCTATTTGGAGAGGTCGTTTACTAACCCTCATACATAAAGTGAAACAATAGATTTCAGTATATTCCGGCTTTTGATCATAATTTTTTAACTAGGGTATTCATGATATTTTTTAGGTCACTTCAAGATCAAATTATGTTAGAATTTGTATTTAAAATTTAAAATTTATTGTAGAATTTGAAATTGTGTCTCTTCTTGCTGTGACAAATTTAGGAGCAGATAGCTGAGGAAGAAACATATCACATTGAGGAAATCTCCCAAATATCCACATTAGACAATGTTATTGTGTCATGAAACTGCTAGAACACAAGGAGAGAAAAAAAAAAATGGTGTAACTTCAATCCCAGCCTTTTAGTTTATTCAAATGAAGGACCCTCAAACGGTTTAGTTAGGAATTAAGTTAATTGGGTTTGGTGTAAGGTTGGTGTACTTCCTGCTGGAAGGTTTCCCATATTTCCTCAGTATAAGTAGCGGCTGGACTCCCATGTCACCCTGTTAGCCCAGACTTTAATTAGTTCTGGCATTCGCCTCATAATGATAAATGCTGAGATGATGAATGGAAATGCAAATGAGTGTGAAGTGGCTCAGCCATCAGAGCTGAATATCATTAATACCTTCCTACTGTTAAATCGATCAATGTCATCCCAGGATCCCTCTGTTCAGCGGGTGCAGATGGCTGTCCGCCAGAATGCCTTCCATTATATTGGCAGTGAAAACTTTGTGGGTTTTTCCTCCCCATATGCTTTTATTCATCTTTTGCTGAATATTTGTTTGGCAACTAGAACTCTAATATATTTCCAGCTGAGATGATAACTATTTAGGGTCAATAAGCGAGTAGCTAATTTAGAGCAAAATAAATATTAATATGGATCTCTTCTCACATCAGGAGAGAAGTATCAAGTGCAGATTCAATAAATTGGAGAGAATTGGATAGAATTTTTCACAATGTAAAATTTCATGTGGTAGCAATGAGAGATAGCAAAACAGGATTCAAATATATGTACTAATTTCTGAGGTATGTTACAGCTTTGTTGTTCACATCTTTATGGGTCTGGCAGCACATCCACAGAACTAAGTTTTGTAAGAATCGAAGGGCTGGATAATGTTCAACATGAAGTGTCAATATCTAGAATATTTTGGGGGGTAAATGAAGAATAAACCTTGAAAACACTGGCAATAATCATTTCATCAGTTTGCATTTTTGTGCAGCGAATTTGAGGGTCATCCACAAGGTTGTACATTAGCCTAGTGGGGGTATTCTTCATAAGGAAGTTTCCCAGTCTATGCAGACACAAATGCTTTTCAAAGGAAATGTTTCTGCACACCTAAACTTAGGACTAAACTTTGACACTTCCTTCAGGGATCCTTCTCTGCTTAGCACAGAGGGAGCATGGGGATTAACTTTTGTGAATAACCACTTCTCCATACAGTTCACAACTTTCTAACAACCTTAGACACTGAGTTGATTGCTTTATTATGTTAAATCAGGAAGAAGTATGTTTCATCCATAGAAAGTGCAAATAACCACCTTTTATGAACGTGTCAAGAGGCTACTGAGAGGCTATGTTCACGGCAAGCGTATCAGACTATAGTCTATTCTCTTATAGCTCAAGTTTAGCCATATGTGATAACAGTCAAACCATATCATTTTCACACCGTAATCTGTGTAATCAAATCTCCAATTGTCTATGAATCCACTCATCTGTGGCTTTGGAACGACTGAGGAAAAGCATTCTGTGGCGTGTACACCCTGTACACTATAATGCCTAGGTGAAAAGTGTACTGCTCCTTCCATCCCTTCTTCTTCTCATAAATAACACAGTATGTCTCTCATTTCCCCTCATAAACCCTCTCATTTCATTCTCTCAGTAGGCTGGAAACTCTCCAGTGGATTGAGAACTTACTGAAACTGATCCAAGTATAAATCACTCGTTATCAGGTTCTAGTCTTTATATAAACAAAACTGTCTCTTATTTTTCTAAATGTCTGTATTTCACAAAGTAATTTCTATAAAACACCTTTGCATTTGCCCACTGCACTTATTTAGTAATGGATTTATTCTGCAATCTTAGGTTGAATGTTTTCTTCTAGTAGTCTAATGAAAATTGAAAAAAAAATCGGACAGAATATTTTGTTATTTTGGAGTCTGTTAAAGCTTTGGCAGCTATGCTAGAGTAGCACCAGCCAATTTCAATAATGTTGGGAACACAAGAGAATAAATTAGACATTTTAATTGTGAGATGATAGCACCTCAATAAGATGGCTAGGGGAAAGCCAAAACAAAATCTAATAACAAAACAATAATTTAAATAAAATATATCACATCTACTTCTGTATTAATTTTGCTAGGTTTTAACGTTTAAAAAATTGTAATAATACCTCATGCAAGGAAGCTACTACACTGACTTATGAGATTAATATGAACTTCAGTGATTCTCTTGCTTACAGTCAACATTTTTGTTAAGCCTGAGATGGAAGGTTAAAAATATTGCTCACTTTGATTTGAAAAAGAATGAAATCATTCAGTGGGAAAAAAGTGCTGATGTTTCATATCCATACTGTATACATCCACAAGCAGATTCCGGGAATCATGTGAATCAAAAGCTAGGGAGTTAGCTATGCTTCTTTCAGAAGTGCAGGCAAATATTTTTATGCCATTCAGTTCTTGCTTATACTGTTAGCAAAACCATTTTATAATAGCAATTCCCCTCTCTTTTTTGAATTAGTCCTATTCTCATCACATACTAATGTTCTATAATACCATGTGTGTATATGGTACTTTAAATGTTGGGGTCAGGGAAGGAGCGAAGGGAGGACTGTGCCCAAAAGAGGCTCAATGTGAAGAGAAATTAAATGAGGTCTGAAGCACTGAGATTAATGTGGGAAGTCTATGACAAAGATATCATCAGAAGGCTGTCAGCAAAGGCTATGCCAGTAATGTGACTTCAGAAGGGTGCTGGATTCCAAGGCACCCTCAAAGCACGACAGTCACATACTGTCCTCCAGGCTTCTGGTTTTACCCACCCAAAACCACTTAGAAAATGTTCCTTAAAGTAGCTGTCACACAGAGTGAGCTGAAGGTGGTCCAAATGCAGCACAACAATCTTTCTAGCTTTGCTTGATTTACTTTACGGACCTCCTCATAAGCTCAGCTTGCCATCTCATGTCTCATGCAATGAGAACCTATGATTATTCAGAGCTTTTCATGTTGAAAAGACTTTCTCTATTTCTTAGAGAAATATTTCTTCTCTATTTCAACTGACAGCTCATCTTGAAATGCATCTTTCAGACCCAATTAGATATTTTCAATTATCTCTTCCTGTGTTATTGCACAACTACTAATGGATTTCTGTAATCATATTATACTACTTAATACATATGTCTTTGTTATCTATCTTTATACGTGGTAACTAATTCTACAAAGCATTTCCCAAACGAGTCAAATCAGGTAGAGATTTTGCCATTATCTTCAATGGAAACAAAATTAGTTCCTGCAATTTTCTTTTTAATTACCATCTATACTGCAAGGCCATTATGTTGGTTGTACCCATTGGCTTGCCCCTTATCCTCAATGGAGGTATATGCAAAGGGAAATATTATGCAGAATGCATAAAGATGGAACATCTTGTCCCTGAGAAAAGATGTGTCTATTATACATCAAGCTGATAGCATTATCCTAGGCTGCACTACTTTTCATTATAAAAAGTTGCTTTCAGTTATTTATGGCTTTAAGAAATCTGAACCATTGGGTGCATGCCTACAGCTGCAGATGCACATATGTGCTTTTGCATGCACACGCATGAGTAAAGCTTCACATATAAAGTCAATAAAACAATGTTTTCTATTTATAGCTAAACAGAACCATCAGGGTGACTGAAAATAGGGGCAGGCAGAGAAAGACTGGGGATGAATGAAAACAAAGTACTAAAAGCAGGATTAGGACTGCAGTGAAGAACAGTGAAGCAAATCCTAAGGCTTGCTGAAGTTTGAGAAAGTTAGAGACAGAAGAGCTCTGTCTGGCTGGGGTAGAGGAGAAGGAAGATTCCCATCAGACACTGGCAAAGAATCAGGGCTCCCAGGGCCTCAGCCACATCTTGAAGGTCATAAACAGTTCTGTGAAAGCCCTTGGCAAACTACAGGCCTCATTTACCTCTGAGAATGTCTCTATGCAAAGGACAAAACCTTGCTACTGCTGTCACTGTTAGTGGTCATACGAGATACAATGAAGATTTGTGCAGTGGTCTAAATGTTTTTAGTTCTGCTACTGACAGATGTAAGATCTAAGTCTTAATTCATTACAAAGATCTAGGAGTTACATTTGAAATACATGAAACATAGAAAAGCCCAGTAAAAGCAGCACTTATGCAAAGTCAAGGTCTTGATGCATGAGCCACCTCACCTGAACCCCACTTTTTGTGATACAGAATTAGTGGATCAGAGATTACAGGAAGTTTTGTGGTTAAAGCAGCCTTTGAGAACTGGATTAAACCTTCCCTCTTGTCATACCGGTCCTTAATGAGTCTGATCTAGGCATTTCAACCATACTTCTAGTAGGTGGTTACTAATTATATACTGGGTTTTTTTTAATAGGTCTCTGATTTGCAAAAATGTGGGGTGTAAGAGCTGTGCTCTGAGTTGTTAGGGAGGGAGAGAACAGCAAGCGCATCCATAGAAACCAGTTGTATGCATACAAACAGGAAAATTAACACAAATCTGAGAATGGGCATAGTGCAGAAGGACAACGAAGTGCTGAAGCTGCCATCAGTCTAAAAAGGGATGATTTTTTCACAGCTCCCTGCTGCTGTCTTTTGCTGACCAGTCTCAATATCCACTCTCAAGCTCCACTAACTGGGAAAGAGCTACAAACTTCAGTCTGCGGAGTCCAGAGCAAAGCTCAAATGCTCCTATATCAATGTTTGGGTACTTCCAGCATTAACGTTTCTACATCTCGGCTTTTCCTGTTAAATTAAAAAAAAAAATCAACAGAAATAGCTACATTATGTTATCCTGTATTGCTTTTTTGACACAGTTTGCTGCATACTTTTGTATTACCGTGATGACCAGAATACATCATCACAAAATTGCAATTTCTCTCATGTGGATAAGGTTTAGATAACACTCAAAAAGCACGTCATGAGCCTTCATTAAGTAACAAGGGTGAAAAGAAACACTGAGGAGCTGCTGCTTTTGGTAATGTCAATCCATCCCATGAACTGAATCACAAAAAACCAGAACGTGATCATGTAATTAAAGACTACATCACACCCTGCAAAATAGACAACCACATCTCCAGATTTTAAAAATCTGACATCTGAAAACATACTCAGTGTTCTTCTAATTGTGGCTTTTGTACATTATGGAGGCTGGAGGAGACAGTGAGCATTATCCTGTTTTCAAGCACAGTTGATATTAGGAAAGAAGATTAAATGTTCAGATAACAAAAGCTGCTCTACAGGGATCAATTTGTTAATGTCAGATTTACAGATTTATACTAGTATAAGTCTAGCATGGCTACACTGAGATCAAAATATTCTTAATTTACATAGATGACATTTACAGTTCAGTTTTGTCCTTAATCTTGCACTTCTTTTTAGTCATTGTAATTTTACAGAAGCGTGTCATAACTCAGAGGGAAATTTTCAGGAATAGAACATCATGCACTGGAATGGTGTATGCATATACACTGCAAGATTATAAGTACATACGAAGGATTAATTAATCTGTAACTGAGAATTCCAGCAGCATAATTAAAATAAAAGACAACTGTGAAGGAAGCCTGAAAGAAAGCAGGACAAGGAAAAGGATGGGTTAATGCAATATTTTGCAGGCAGGGAAAGGCAGTTGAATTAACGAGAAATTTAATAAATAAAACCACAACACTAATCAGAAACAAAGTGAGGAGTACCTATTGCACTCTCACGGTTACAGACAGTTGTCTAAGCTGACTGTTTTCCTGAATCAACTTTACTCAACACCTGTGAACATGTGATTAATTTAACCAGAGTACAAAGTGTACTTTTCTTTCTGTCAAAAAAAAAAAAAAAGAGAATGGTGACCTCTAGTATTGTCAAAGAAAGACAATCAGCTAACCTAATAGGCCCTTTATTTGCTAATCAAACCTCTCATTAACAATTAATTGGATCAAAAGTTCACTGGCCATTATTGCTGTGTCAGTTCGACTCTAAGGGCCTCAGAGGATGAAACTAAATGAGCTGGTCAGGTTATAAATAATTTCCAGTGGCTACTCCTCTTACCTTGGGCTGTTCAGGTAGAGGTCAATGTCCTGCCTACTGCAGGCAGAAAAGACTGTTGCTTCAACAAGCAAGAGGCATTCTTCCTTTTCTAAGATGCTCATTTAGGCTTAGTAATTTAAACCTGTGTAAAAAGCCACAGTATAAAAAGCAGCTCTGTACTGCAGTGTTTCTGTATGTACTTGCTTATCATGACTGAATCAAAGCAGGATTTCAAACTGCTTAAAGCCTTTCAAAAATGAGAGGTCAGGAGTTGCTTTAATCAGGAAATCTGCTTCTTAAAGAAACCCTGCAGAGACACCTTTATGGCAATATAATTATTTGTTTCTATTCTTAACCTAATAATACAGGTAGTGACTGACAGAGTTCAAACACTGCTCATCAAATAACATGAAAGGGCTTGTCAGAAATGAATGAAGATACAAATGAGAACGAAATGAACAGGGTTTGGTCCAATATAGGCGCAACGTGACATTAAACAGCTGGTTTCTTTTTTCATTAAAAGAAAAAAAAATAATCTTTCTGACTTACCTTTAGAAAAAAAAAAGTGACAAGCGGTTGCATCAACTCTTAATGTACACATATCACAAGTTAGTTTTAGGAAGGACGGCAGCATGTTCTTGTCAGGCCGAGTCTGAAAGATCCTGTGTGGTGAACTCCAATACAATGAGGGGACTATTTGTTCATCATAATTTGAATTAAAAGAGCAAAGTGGAGAAGGAAGTGACACCCATCCAGGGCAATTCCAAGGATCAGACAATGATAAAGAGTGACATAAAATCTGTGCAAATCATGGCAGGAGGGAGAAAGGAATCTGGAAAAATAATGGTGTTAAAATGCAGTGCCATGCAAGAATTTATGGGTTTCCAGGCACGACGGGAAAGTTGCAGAACTGTGGGGCTTCTTTTATTGGTTAATCTAAAAGAAGAGCCTAGTATTAAGAAGAAACAAACAAAAAAAAGAGCTTAGTATTAAAAAAGCCAGTATTAAAAACAGGGCGGGGGGGGGGAAGAAAGAAGTGAGCTATTTAAGGGATGAGTCTTAGGAAATAATAAGTGGTTTTAGTAGGATCTTACAATAAGGTTATCCAGACCAAAAAAGGGAGCTGAATACACAGGGAAACTGAACAATTCCTTATGAAAGCAGTACCTAATGGCTCAAGATGTCACTTAGAATACAGGAAAAATCTGAAAAGAGAGTGGGACAAGAAAGGACAACAGAAGAAACATGGTCATTTACCAATTATATGTAACAGTAACTCCAGATGCTGCATGAAGCTATGTGTACATTGGGTCTTTTTTCAGACAAATGAAATGATCGCCTAACCAGCCAGAAGGCACGTAGATGTGGTTAGGTCAGCATGACATTAACATATTTATACAGCTTTAGCAAGGCTTGGGAACAAAAGCTGAGCTCTCGTCTGCTTGGAGCATGGACAGAGGGGGGCCAAAAAAGATTGATAGCTTTGAGTAGCTGAGACTTGGGAATTTCTAGTGCATAATAATGTTCTTTGAGATCTCTAGAAACTGGAGATAGTAGTTCTGGATGCAACTACTGCTATTGCACACTCCTGCTCCTGCGACAGGTTATGTCCGCAGTAAACCTCCAATTCACAACCTCTATGCGAGGGGGAAAAAAACCAACCAAATCTCTCTGTGCTTTCAGACACAGGAATGCTCCATTGCTGACTGAGCTACTTAGCAGGTCCTGTAACTGGCTTTAACGAAAGTAAAGAGGTACAGGGAGAAGAGGGTGACTCAGTACCTCGAGAATGGGATCCCAGGTCTGGAGAAGAGCCAGGAGAAGGAAACATTGACCCGGTAGTCACCCCTCCTTATGAATTTTGCAGTTTAGTGAAAGCTGCACTGGTCAGGCAGGATTTGGCTGACTCTAACAGGATTAAATATACATGATTCCATTTCAGTGACAGGCTACTTGTTGTCAGGCGTGTGTATCAAATATGACGTAGCTGTATTTGAAGATATTTTATCCATTTAGTAATGCATATTATTGTATATATACATATTTCCCTCCTGATTACTTGTTTTCAATACATTAGCAAAGATGTTTCCCAAAGCACTGAAAAGGGGGCCTGGGAACCGGATGAGACCATTCTCTGGGCTTAAATTTTTAATATTAAAATGCATTGAGATTTGCTATACACTTGCTCAAGATGTATTGCCCCAAGCAAAACAGTGTTTTATAGATGGACATGCAATTTTGTTGCTTTCAGCTGAGGGTCACATTTGTTTCAGTGGCTTTGGGGTGTGCAAAATAATGAATGACAAGTATAAGCAAGCATTCTATGTTTGCAAAAAAAAACAAAAGTCAGAATTGAAGTATTTTTTAAACATATGCATATTTGCTCATACACATATAAACATATCCCTTTATGTTGTTGAAACAGATCTTGAAGAAACACAATTTAGGTAAAAAGAAATAATAAATTGCTATTTTTATCATAAAGGACTGCATCTTAGGTACTCTGGGTGAATCTAGCCACTTTCTTTCCACTGACAAAGCACAATATTCTTAATCTAAATCATGCCAAGAGTAAGCCCTAACCTTCCTACTCTCCTACAAAGAAGAGACATCTGTTTCAGTTGGATCATAGCTGAAGCGAGTGTAAGAGGAAGTTACATTAGATCACTTCTGTCTTCCTAATTTTAAATGACACCAGTATTTGAACCATACCTCGTTAAATATTCCTGAACACGTTCTATCTCTACAACCCACTTTCATCAAGATGTGCAGGGAAACTCATGTGAAAATCTTTCTCTTTGAATACATAATGTAAGATCACTAATCATGCATTAATCTCATGTATTGATTTTGCATTATTCCTAAGGGGGAAAGAAAAGTGATTCTAACAATTCCATTGGTTTGATAAACATTTTAGTTAAGGTTATGCTGTGATTGCTGCCAAACCAACTTGATTCCCATTAACCCCCCATTTTATCTCATGCAACTCTGTATGAAAAAATCTGTTTCAGTGATGTATCTGCACATTTGCTTCAGTATGAAAAATACTCCTTTTCAGTTTGTAGGAAGCCCCTTTTCCAAACTTGAGTGACTGTGTCTTTTGGAGTTATGTACAGGAAAAGAATACTGTGAGGAGATGGTGGTAAAATAGTGATAATTTAGCCAAAGTAAGCATTGTAACTGCAGAAGGAATTAAGATTGTGTGGCATTATCCTTAAATTAATCTTGATTGTGTTAATAGGGAAAGAGGGGAAATACAGGTAGGTACTGATAAGTAGTGTAACCATTTATTTAATATTAAGTTTTCTGCCCAGAAACATTGAGAAAAATTACAAGAAGAAAAAATAAGAGACAGTAGATGAAAAAAGCAGAAAAATGGAAGTAGGAACTAGAAAATGAAAAACCGATTTGCTCATGAGACCTGAAAAAAACAAGTATTTTGTAGAATTAAATGAAAATTTGAATTAATGATTCAAAACTGTGGATGGCATTTTCTAATCTATTTACTAAAAATATTTTTTTTTTTTAAAATTACATATTTTTAGCTCACTACCTAGAAAAATAAATAATTTCTTCTCCATGAAAGGGAGTTAGCCTGTTATATACATTAATATAATATGTTAAAGCAAATTCTCCTGTTTATGAACTGTTGCCTTGAGCTGGGTTTAGGTAGATAGTGTGATTACTTGGAAGGCATAAATGAAAGCATGCATCTGTAGAAGAGTTAGTTTCAGAATTAATTTGAAGCCAAACTTAGGGCAAGTGCACCTGCACTATCTTGACCTTTGTGTAACATCTTTTCCAATGAAAGCAGAATTTGGAATTTTGTCTAATTGCCCCCTTTTTCTTGGCAATATTCGTTGTTTTGATGATCAAGTGGAATGGTACAGGTTTTGCCATGATATCCCTATATTGCCTGAGGATATTTTCAGCCTAAGTTATTCGCTTTTAAATCAACATTCCACTACTGGTGTGGAAAAAGAAACAATGTCACAAGGTTAGTGTGCTATCCATGTGGCTTGTTGTCGCTTCTACAATAGCAGACTGTAGCACTCAGTGTTACACATTCAGGGATGCTTGCTCAAACAATGTAAATCAGTGTAGCTGTAGCAAAGACAAATGATCCATACTCATTTAGGATCTGGATGTGAACTTGCAAGGTTAATATCAGGTTTCTCCTTTCCTAGACCACAGACAAGCAAACATTTCCTAGTGTAGGTGAAAATTCTGAGTATCTTAAATGTTCGGAAGCTATAACTTGATGCTTTCCCCCAGTTTTTCTGTTTTCTAGCTGAAATTCTTGTTGCAACTTTGTTGATATAGTAGCATAAACATTGATGTAAATATTATTAATCGAAATACTCCCAAACCAAAAAAGATAGTTAGAACTCAAAATACAGGAAGTTTTAGTAAGATTCTGTGCTTTTGTTTTCATTTATGCTTTTACTTCATTCAGTCTGGCCAAGAATAGATACCTAACAGGAAAATACTCATATTTACCTAAAAGTGCATTGTCATTTCCTCTGAAACACAAAGATTTCACAAGGAATGCTCCAATTTCAGTGCACACTGGCTGTATAGGTAGGTATGTTCAACAGCAGGCTCCTCCCTTGATCACCATAAATATATTTCAACTTAGCTATATGCCTTTCTATCTGTCCTGTTAATAGTAAAGTGACAGTGGCTTGCTCTAAAGAAATATTTGCACTACAGAAGCAGTGCCCTAATTTACAAGGCCTATATTAAAAACAAATAAGAAATCCTACCAATTCACTAAGACTACATAATGAGAGGTGAAATGGAACAAACTCCTCTGTCCTGTTTGGCCCTGTCATTCTAGAATCCTGCAACATCTCCTGATTAGTCATCCACTAGCTGCAAAGAGAGAGGTGAGGCAGAACTGTAATTTAAGAGCAGTGCTTTGTAATTAATTCATTTCTATATCTGACAGTGGTTTGATTATTGTTTTTGGTTTTTTGTTGTGTGTTTTTTTTTTTTTTTCTCCTTTAAATGGCAGAAGAATTAAGTCTTAGAAATATAAATCTGAAGACAAGGGATGTTGCTTTCCTTTAAGTTAAGGGTCCCTTTAAGATACCTTTTCATCTATCTTTTGCCTTAGAACTGATTTTTTCATTAGTATCTTCTCTTTCGCAGGAGTTAGAGAAGAAGGGGAAAACAGACAGCAGGATTTCTAAGCATTTTTCAGTGCATATCAAGTAAAATTTCCTTGATATCATCAGACAGCTAAAGCATTGGGAAACACTGTTCAAAAGGAAAAAAAAAAAGAAAAAAAAAAAGGAATACATTTACTAAATTCAGGATCACATCAATGGTAAATGTTTTGGAACTCATTTCTAAGCAAAAACATTTGGGGTGCTCATGCCTGAAGGCTTTCTTAAGTCAAGACATATACAACGAGCAGTCTTGGATGCCTGCCCAGGCAGATTGTGCCAAAGTAATCTCTGGCAGTCCTTACAGTGGAGATTACAGTTAAATGTGAACTGATTCATATTACTTTCTATTTTCTAGTTCTGACAGATGGAAACAGATACCAAAGAAGAGTCCAAATCTCTCCACATGTTGATCCATCTCACTCATCATACACTATATACTGCATTCAAAGTGTAGAGTTACTCTGCAGGCATCAATTTGGGAAATCTTCTATGCTAAAAAGGAAATAAAATCATGTACACACAAGAAGACACTACCAGTGAGATCCGTGCTCTCTTCTTGATCTGGTGGAAAGGACAAGACGTAGGTTTGCAGTTCCTAGCAGACAGCTGATTTAGACTAAATTGAAGGAAAGTTAGGTTAGTGTCAAGGGTGCTTTGTATAACAAAAAATCAAGTGTAACCATCTCTACTGAGGACCTTGAAACACAGTGCACATGAAGAGTCTATGTTGCCTGAACGTTGCCTCTGCATTTTTTACATGGAGACCATTTCAGAGACGTGATTCAGAGACCTGACATGTGGAAGCAAATGCAGCCAGAGCACCACTACTGATCGGCAACACAGAATGAAGTAGGATGAATGGATCCTGAAATTCAGGACATTTTCTCATGTGTTACTTGGATTCATGACAATGCTTTTTGAATTTCTTGTTTCATTCTGACCCTATACGAAGCACTGCTAGGGCTTGTCAGAGTCTGGAAGATAAAGCAAAAAAAGCAACATCAACATGACAGAGTTGTTTGAGGTTTTTTAAACATAATATTTTTCATGTTTGTTTCTTAGGAAGATAAATCTTATTTGTGATTTTTATAATCTACCTGCCTTCCCCCATTATCTGTTTAACCCACTGAGAAACAAGTGTCTCAGAGATACTCTGTTTAGACAAGTTTCATGAAAATCAGTCACTAAACGCTGGGGGAAAGACTGAAGGGAAGGTCCTGCAGCAGGAAAGGCCGAATCCTGAACTCAGCATTACTTGTTCTTCTTTGGCCAGCCAGCAGCCAAGGTGCACATACAGACAGGCTGGGTAGGCAGCGCACCCAGGGTTTAGCACCAGCCAGGGTACGTGCTGTCCCTTTTGCAGCTGGTCATGGCCATCAGGGAGAGAGATCTGGTGTTTCAGTGCAGGGTCTGAGGAAAGGTGGGAGGGAATTGGAGACATCTCAGAGGGTCATGATAGGCAGCATGGGCCACAGATCTCTGGAAGTGGGGGTTTACTGCCTCTGTTAGTTGAGGAACTAAGTGTGTATGCAAAAGCTGCAGAGGGAATTTTATGGCAACAGTGTTGATGGTGACCATTAAAAAGCCTGCAAAATTATCCCACTGTGATGGAGGAAAAGGCTCTTTGACCTCTGACAGAATCTCATTTCTCTCAATAAATGAATGCAATAGATTAGAAAGGACTCTTTGAACTACTTAAAAGTAGCGTACTACTCAAGTATGTTATGTAAATGCTGTTCATTTTACTTTGAAACTCAAAAGGAAGGTAGAAGTATACATTTGAATGTGAGGGTGGTGCTACCCATGATCTCAATTTTAATAACACTCCCTTGAAGCTCTCAGGAATTGTTTTCCATTAAGGATGAGAAATTCAGAAATAAGGGAGTGGCTGACAACTATTTTGTTAACAAACAATGCTCTCTAATAGTGGCAGTAGTAATCATGTTAAGTGTTTCAAATCCAGAGACCCAAGAGAACTGTCTAACACGAGAGAGCTTTTCAGTCTGTGAATGAGGCAGAGGATGGAGAGACTAAGAAAGATTACAATCAGTATATCAAAGAGGGCAAAACCTGGCTGGAGAGATCTGGGTTGTTTAATCAACTGGCATCAGATTTGCAAAACCAACCTAAATGATAGGAATGGAGATAAAAGAGGACACGTATCTTGTAGTTGTTCTCCTCTAATCTGAATGCTACACCAGCTAAGTGGATATGAACAGTACCACAGCAATATATTCATGCATAAGACTTCCATTGTTGCAAAGAGTGTGCTCAGAAATGGTGACTGAAATGAAGCTTTGAAAAAATGAAAACTGAAACTGAAGATCTCAACTGCAGAATAGTATATATTTTTATTTTACTTGTTTGTTTTCTTATATTTGCTTTGAAGGAGAACTGAGAGAATGAAAAAGAAATAATTTCACATCAAGATGGAATTTACACTCATGGATTTTTTAAGGTCAGCTAAGCTCTCCCAGACAAATTAGAAATTTATTTTGAATTCTGCTTGAATGTCTCTCGTCTTCGGTAAGAAATGAAAATATTGTCTTGATTAAAAAAAATACATTCCGTCAAAAAGAGACAAAACAATTATTTTGCCTTCTCTCTTATTTTCTTAACCGGGACTTCTCAGTGTTTTGACTGCAAATCATGAACATTTTAACAGCTAACCCACTTAGTGATATTTGGCCACTTTAGTGGAGATGTCTTATAATTTATATCACTCCACAAGACTATTTGCAGTAGGAGATAAATGGAACACTACTGTTCCATGTGTGGCTAATATAAAAAAAAAATAATGCAGCTAAGGGAACAGAAAGTTATGCTGATTCTGTAATACATGTGATTACTAAAGAATGCACTGTTTAATGCAAAAAAAAAAAAAAGAAAATTTTAATTATGAGAAACTCTTGTCATACTGAAGAATTGGAATCAAGGGGAGATAAAAATTTTTGGAAGCACGCAAAAAATACAAGGCCAGATGTGTGATGCCATCATTAATTATAACAACAGGAAATCATCCTTTACTAATAGACATACATTGATTTAACAAGATAATGCTGGAGATGGAGCACATTAAACCTTGTCTTAGAGCCATTGGTCACACAAAAAAAATACCACGTATAGTCGTGACACAACAATGTGGTTAAGTATAATTAAAAAAAAATACAAATAAAATTATAGAAAAAAGCTTTTAAGAGAGGCTTTTTATATGCGAAAATCTCTTAGAAGAATGTATTCAGAAGAACAGTGAGAGAATACTGTAATTTCTCCAGTAGAAGCAAAGCCATGCACTGCACCAGTCATGTGAGTGATTATTACTGACAGATATAATGCCACTGATCTTTCAGTTTGAAACACATAATCACTCAAAGCTGGAAACTCCATTCATATCCTTCAAATTGGTAGCAATGGTAAAAAATTTAAAAATTTTCTTCTTATCACAAGGCAGTATACAAAACAGATTGCAAAGTATTTTTTATGGCAAGGGTATATATACACATAGTTGAATTGGAAAGACAACGACAACAGTGTAACTAGTGACCTTGCTGTACTCCAGGGAAAAATGGGTCTGTTTCTTCAAATATGTTCGAGAGCTGCTGTTCAGATCTTTCAGTTAATCTTTATTTTGAGATTTTTAAAAAACATTATTTTGAACAGATACAGTAATGCAGGGTTAGTAGTAAAAAGGGAAGACGTACTTGAACTTTCATGGAGCCACTGTGCAATTGATTAAGTAAGGGATTGAAGACACCATCCATAAACTGAACTTGGAAAAATTTGACCTTAAAACAATTTTTCTTTTTATCTCATTGTAAGGATGGATGATATAGTGATGAAGGTTGCTTTTTCTTGCTCAAGAGTTTCAAAGATGTTTCAAAATACTGATTTAAAATATCTAATTTCATTTTTTTTTTCACACAATTCAGACCATCCAAAACTAACTCATACAAAAGACAAAAAAGAATTAAGCTATGCAATCTGTGCATACTAAATAACAATATATATATAACAATATATATTTAACAATATATATGTAAAAATATTAGTGCCATCCTCTGTACGTTGTTGGTTTGGGGTTTGTTTTTTTTTTGGCTGCTTAGCTTTGCATTTATTTTAGAGAAAATGAATATATGGTGCTTCTTCTGAAGTTAATCATAGAGATCGCAATCTGAAAACAAGGAAGAAAGAGCAAAAGAGACCATAAGTTGAAGGGAGAGTGCGAGTCAGGAAGTTCAGTTTTTCAGGTGGATGAGACCCCCTATTTCTTAAGAAAAAGTTTTAGAGCATTATGTCACCTTTTCATTTGAGTGGCCAAGCATATATCCTGTGTTCAGCATTGACTTGTCTTCATGTCCTGTGAGACAAATGACTGTGTGTCTGAATCGAATCTTGCATCTGGAAGTAGAGTTACTCTTTGCTGAGTTGCAAGACCTAGGGGCACATGCCCATATTGCAGAGACTTGATGGGGGACTTATTGTCAGCAAAGAAAGCAGAAGAGATCAGGCTACAGCCTCATAGAAAAATTCTGGCGGGCAATGTACAGCCCACAAGCCACTGACAAGCCAACCCTGTTTTAAACCACTGAAAGTAAGAATAATGTCTACAGTGGCTTCTCAGGGATAAGCAGTATACATGAAGGTCAACTAGCTACAACTGACCCTCCAAGTACCATTAGAAAAGTAGATATGAAAAGCAACTCTTAGGCAGGTAAAGTTCATACAATCATAGAATGTCCTGAGTTGGAAGGGACTCACAAGGATCATCGAGTCTAGCTCCTGTCCCTGCGTAGGAGAACCCGAGAGTTCACACCATGTGTCTGAGGGTGTTGTCCAAATGCTTCTTGAATACTGCCAGGCTTGGAGCCATTACTGTCTCACTGGAGAACCTGTTCCAGTGCTCCACTACCCTCTGGGTGAAAAATCTTTTCCTAATATCTAAACTAAACCTCCTTGCTAACCTAAACTAAACACCTTCCTGCCATTCCCTCGGGTCCTATCATTGGTCACCAGCCAGAAGAGATCAGTGCCTGCCCCTCCTCCTCCGTTTGTGAGGAAGCTTAGACTGCAACGAGACCTTCCCTCAGTCTCCTCTTCTCCAGGTCAACACTGACAAAACTGGATCTTCAACTTTCTCCAAAGGTGTTCCCAAGCCAACATCAGTTAACTTCACCTTGATATTATTTCATTTATACTGATCTTGGTCTTGATCAGTTATTGTATGCCATGTGTTGGGATAGAAGATTTAACCATGTGGAACACTGCAATCATGAGTCCAGGTTTCAAGAAGCTGATATCTCCCTCTCTGTTGTTCATGGAGACACACCATTTTTTATCATGAGCAATTTTTAACAATACTTATGGATAGCTGTTTGCTGTAACTTTGTAGTAAAATAGTTAAAACTTGTCCAGCACAAAGAGAGAGGCTGAATTATCCTCAGAATTTGTTTGTTAAGTTGCCTTACATAAATCTGGTACACGACTGAAAGACTGCCGTTCACCTGGTTCTGTCATAGTTACCTCCTGATACCTGTAAGAGTGACACTTGCCCTGAACAGACTTTCTGAAGCAGACTTAATTATTGTGTGTTACATAAGGAAGTGGTCTAACTCTTGAGGAATTCAGTGGCCAAAAAACTGAGAAAGTCCACAAGGCAATCAAAGCACCTGACATTGTTATCAAGTGCTTGCTTTTTCAATCTTCAGTTTACTGCCCTCAAAGGGAAGTCCCATCATTTCTCAGGAGTGGCTTTAAGTTTCTCCATTCTGCTGTAGGAGGTTGTTTTATCAGCATTTATGCAGTAGTTGAGTAAAGAGGAAGAAAATGTGTGGCTACTCTTGCTGTTGATGAAGGGTACAGTGACAAACTGGCCTAATCAAAGGTTTGTACACGTCTGAGACCAGATGTACATTTCACCTTCACAGCTATTTCTCAGTGCCTTGGTCACTCCAACAAACAGCTCTGGCACTGCCTTTTTGGCAAAGAGAAACTAAATCAGCATCATTCACCTTGAAACAGCCGCAAACTCCTTGAATCTCATGCGTTTTTTTCTCTGAAATGAAGGGAGAAGGTCCACTGGCAGTAGGACACAGACTGTGATCAATAACAGTATGTCATTCCTTCTCTGTGCCTTCAACTGTGATACAGTTGGTGTCGGGAACAGAGTGACCTTGCAAACCATCCGTTTGTTCCTCATCTCACACTGCAGTCATGACACAGGACTGTGGTAGTTGTCCTACATAGGTTTCTTCAAGCTTAGTATTTCTAAGGTTGCTGTTTCAGTTGATTTAACAACTCAACACTACTGAAGAGAGTAATTCACTTTCCTCCTTCCCATCTCCACTGCTCCCAAATACAAGCTGTTTCATCATAACTTATGCTCATGCTTGCTAGATTTATCTGTTAACCAATTTGAAACATTAAATTTCAGGAAAGAAACTCAACAAAAAATTGAGCATTTTTTTGCCATTTTAGTGGACTAAGCATACAAACACATTAGTAAGAACAAGGTGGAAATTAGGTCCACGCAAGTAGCAAAAGATAGTAAAGTGGGAAGAGGATGGGGAGAAAGGACAAGGCAAGGAAAGGACAGCAAAGAAGGAGGGATGAAGAAATATTGTCTTTTGAAGTGACAGGAGGTAATTAGGAACATCCAGATGCCTCTTACTTCCATGTGCAGATCATAACCTAAGCTGATCTCAGCTCCAGTATTGCCACTAGTCCTTTCAGGTGGGCAGCAGACCCAGAGACACTGGTACAGCACTGCTGAACTAGGGCAGCAGTGAGGCAGATAAAAGACAGAATCTTAACCTCCAGTGACACCCAGTTTCTCAGAGTAGTCCTCTTCTTGGCTCGGGGACAAAAGTAATGCACTGTTTCTTTCATGGATCTGGCAGACACAATGCCCTTCCTCCTGCATGTCGTCACACAGGGTATTTGAATTGCTAGAGCATCTGCCATCCACCTCCCACCCACGTGGAGTAGGAGAACAGGGGCAGGACGTGGATGGGACCATCACTCCAAACCAAGTAAAGATCAGGAATGAACAAGAAATGATGCTGTGTCAGGGAGCAAGAAGGTGCTGTGGTGCAGGTGAACCTCGAATCTCTGTGTGTTCATGTTTGGGGAAGGAAGCAGTATCTTCTTCTGTCTATACTTCCTTCCATGGAGACATGCTGGCACTTTCAAAGCAGTTTGGAAGCACAGCATAGAGTAGAAAGTCATGGTGGGAGGTCCACAGCTTGGTCTTGTGGAACAGGTCGTGTGGGACCCATGGGTAGCCTCTGTGAGCCACAACAGACTGGAGCCTGCTGACGAGGCTGGATACTCCTGTGGAATGATGCTTGGTGGGTCTTGATGGTGTTCCTAGAGAAAATGGATAGCTATTGAACCCAGCATCCAGGACATCACAGAGAAACACTATGACTGGTCACATATCCTCTGTGGACCCAATGACATAAGCCATGTAGATATTGCCTTTTCTCCCATATTTTCCCCTAAATGTTTGTAGCTTTCCTGTTGTCCATTAAACAGCCAATTTTATCGAACAAAAATATTTAAAGAGTTCTATAACAACCACATAAACATTATATGGTACTAGAACCGGACAGTATTACAGAGAAAATGTCTTGAAATTGAGAAATGAGGGAAAAGGAGGGAAGTAGATGGGAAATCTGAAGACTGCTGAAAAAAAAACGTGTTTCCAGAAACTTGTGTAGACAACTAGGATACAGAATGTGATTTTTTCAAGAAATTGAGTGAAGCCATAAAGAAAAAAAACTATGTGTATATGTTAATTGTATCTTCTGATCTTGTTGAGTTTTAGTTTTAGATAGAATAAAAACAGAATAGTTACCAGACTATGCCACTGGTATGTTGGCATTTTAAGACGCATAGATAACAGAAAGAAATACATTACAACTTACGAAAAGAAAAAAGAATGTGCACTGGAGTCTGGTTACATGCATATAAATACGGATAGATTATTTTCTCATACAGAGAAACGTATATATTCATTACTGAAATTATCCAGAAAGGGCATTATTAGAAATTATTACTGCAAAGTCTGTAATCAAACATGCAAAATTGATATTTACTAGACATTGTTCCACGACAGTGGCAGACAATGAACCACGATGTTAAAAATTGTATTATCGAAAACAATGCTAAAATTGTGAAAAAAAAAAAAAGAAAAAAGAAAAAAAAGTTACAATATCACCAACCAGATGAAGAGAAGCATCCGCATGAGTAATAAAAAATCAAGTGTGATGCAGTGGAAATTTCAGCAATTATTCAGCAATTATTCAACCCTAATCTGAAGCTGTATAAGAAGCCAAAAGCCTCCAGTTAACCTGCCAGAGCTATGCTAATCTACAGTGTCAGTTTTGGGGTGCCAGCCACTTCCAAAGAACCCAGCACTAAATGCTATGAAGAGTCATCCTGAGTCAACCTTCTCCACAGACACTGCACACATTTAAGATGACTTATCAGATAATGCAGATCTCTTTCACCTGTACTAGTCAAGTAATAATGTACTAATATTTCCAAAGTGTAAAGGTCTCACTTCGGGTGATATCTGTAATTTACTTTAGATTGTGAATCGAGCTTCTGCCCTCTCTGGTTCATGAACACAGTCCTGGACAGCCATAGACACATCCAAAACAGCCAGCACTTCATTCAGAGAACAAAAGGTTTCCTCTTCACACATGTTGCAAGAAATACATGAGAGATATATCCACTGTTTATCATCAATCCTTCCATTCCTGACTAAATTTATAGAGGAGCTGGGAAAAAACATCTGCAAGGTCACTTGGGTGATGGAGAGACTATATATTCGAGACTACACAGACTTAGATCGTCTTGCTGAGTAGAAGCAGCTTTAGTGTTTTGTTAGATGATTGCTGCCTGTCAGTGCATAGGTGCAAGATATCCACTCTCATCGTCTGCAGTGATCAGCTTCACCAGCAGGAGATAATGGGGACTTTCCTCGCAGAGGTGTTGGAGGCAAGCTGAATGAATTAGAAGGATTTACATCCTTCCTGGCAGGACATACCCAAAATAGGTATGGGAAAACTCTCTTTTGTGACTCAGTCCCTCATTTATCAATCCCACATTCTTTGTCCACATCTATATAGTATCTGCTTGCAGCAGCAAGAAATGCTCAGACATCACAGCTCCCAGAGGAGGTAATATTTACATAATGCAAACTTTGCCTTCCCTTTCAGTGCCCAGAATGGCTTACTGTTTGGAGAAAACCAGCTCATGAATGAATGAAGAACAACTTAGTGAAGCTGAACCTAAATGAAATACAGATAACGTTGATGATCAGGGGAAAATCGCCTTGAGAACCTGCAGTTTCCTTTGGCTGAATATATATAATTTACTCTTCCTGAGTTCAGTCTGTAACTTTGTCTATGCTGAGTTCCATGTTACCATAATTCTACTTGTAGGGTTTTTTAAAAAATATTATATACCTATACATAACTGGTTTTTTATTCAACAGAACGGCTTCCATGGAAGTAGACCAGCGTAAATGTCACCATCTTTCATCCCCGATGCAAGATGCTCTTTCCTTAAATTATACTGGGGATGACAAGTACCAAGTCATAGATATCTTTCCAAAGCAAACTGTAACAAATAAAAATCCAGTCAGAAGAAAATGTCACGTGTCATATGTTACAGAAGGAGCAAACCAGACATGATACATATTAGCTGTATGCTAGAAAGTTCTCAGTATAACAACAGCAGTTGAATAGAATCAGACACTTGAAAACCACTCCAAACTGCAAAATATAATACTTTTGTTTTCATATAAATAAAACTCCTTCTTAACGCTTCCAGTCTAATCCTTCAATAGAAGGAACAATGGAAATCGTCACTTATATTGCAATACAGTAAAGAATCAGACCCTTAGCCCTACTCCTCAAACCAGTAGGTATTTGGATATTCTGTACATATCTCAAGACTGCAGAAAAGTTGTAAGAGTAGCAGAGAAGTTTGTATTTCTTTCCTGCATACATAAAAATTTATTTTATTTTCATGTGACTTAATAAATCTGTATAGTAAAAAGTTTATGTGCCTTTTTATTGCTTAATGTTTTACTTTCCAGATTATTTGGTCAGTGTTTGATTTGCACAATTGTATACAGAGCTACTAAATCAGCTGTTTAGTAAGATTTAAGAAGTTTATTAGTCTCCTCAGTATTAAAACATTTTCCTAAATATAAAGGTGTGATGACTTCCAATATTTACGTAGCAGGTATTCAGTTATTTGGTCTTTCTAGAGAAACAATATAGTAATCCACTGAAATATGTAAATCATTGCTAGGCAAACAATATGGAAAAGAAAAAGTAGCAAATAAGCTTTTTGCATTCAGGACCAAATACTTAATAGTGCTATCTTTGCTGAAAGAAAATTAGCAACCAGAATAGAAAAATGTACTAAGAATTTCCTGATATGTACAACTGTATTTTTTTTTGTCTGAGACAAAACAGTGTGTCTTAGCTTTGGCATATATTATTTCTAGTAATGTAATAAAAATAGCTATAATGTTTTGCTCTCTCTTTTTCATGTATTCCCTGCAATGCACCACTGGTGGGCAGCAGCCAAGTGCAGTGTGGGTGAGAGGCATGGCAAGATCAAATCAAAACTTTATCTATCAGTACAAAACTTATGTAAACCAGAGAGATTGCGTTGTAGGGTAAGGGAGTTCTTGCTCTCAGATGTTCTGCTTCAAAAATTGATTATACTGCTTTCTAAAAGGCAGGCTGGTCACTGAAATCACAAACATCAAAAAAAGACAATGAATCTGTTAAATTCAGAGTAAAATATCAGTGATTTTAGTCACTTCAGATGGCACAGTGCCTTCCATTTTTAAAGGTATTTTCGCAAAAAATGTAGCTATCATACACTGCCTGCAAATTATTGCAACAGTGGTCTGAACTTGTCAAGTCTTAAAAATTTAGAAGTACAGGAGAAATCAGAAAATGAAAAATATTTCACACTTATATGAATTCAAGGAAAATGGTGAGAGCCAAAATGCACTGGCACACCAGGCATTTCTCTCAATAAAGGTGAGGGAAAACTCTCCTCATTTTGCTGCTGAAGTGGTCTGTGACATCAGGGAAACCTTTGTCCTGCATATTTAACCTGAAATCTTCCTGGAACCCCGAGAGCTTTTACTTGCTCAGCACAAAGAGGCCCAATACTTGAAAGGGACTGCTAGACAGCACAGCAATGTCCAAAGCCAACAGCAGAAACTACGTTACCTACCTCATAAGTAATAATTACTTATTACTGTATAATAATTCTTTTAAACTCATAGTTACTAACTGTTGTTGCTACTGATTTGGATAGAATTGTACTTAAAGGGAAAGAAGCTTTCTTCCTCTCATCCTCTTGCACTCTTCAGGTTAGTCGCTGAAGCTGATGTTCACATGCTATATTTGTCTGCTTCTTTTACTACAGCCTGTTTTAGCAAACAGCAAAAAATTTCTTGAACCATATACAGCAGAGTGTGACAGAGACATCGTCCGCCTTTTAAACCTAAGCAACTCTTGCTGTGCATACTCTGAGTCTGACCATTTTTTCTTTAAAAGAAGAAAAATCTCTCTCTACAATTCATCAGTATCATTAGCACAGGTCAATGCTTTCAAAACGCAATAATTTCCCAAATGTAAAGAAAAACCTGTTATAACTGTGTGATAATAGTCCCTTCTGCAGCTGTTTTATTATGCAGTTATCTCACTCAATCTTCCATCCTTAGATCACATGCAATGGGAAGAGCCCTCTCCACTACATTTTAGAGATGAAGCTGTTCCTGATGCTCCCCTCCCTTGTTGCAATGGCTGTGAATAGAATTTCCTGCTTTTGTCTAAACCATGTCAAGGTACATTCTCAAGTCTCACTAAGTTTGCTTGGAGTGATCCATGATTTATGAAAGCTGTCTGCTTAGGACTGAGATTGGTTGATTGACACTAGTATCTGCAAGGTTGTTAGCTTCTATTTAAGTTTTTGGGGCATTCATAAACTACCTCTCCTGTGTCTCTGGATAAGCAGGACTTGATGCATCACTTTCTCCTGCTGTCTGGTTATTTAACAGAATATCTGTCTTCTGATCTCATGAAGTTTAGAGGAAGTTAGTCATGTTTGGTTAAAGTCAGTAGAAGAATTCAAGATTTGGGGAGATAGAGGAGAGATAAATAGGCAGAAAGGCACACATCAAATCACATAGGAAACTCATAAAGCTTGAAAACATGCACATATCAAGAACATTTCATTGTGGAGAGACGAATGCTTCCATTGTGGAAACTCAAGAGATGGGAAGGTGCTGCCAAATGCATTTTCCGGAGGCATTCCTTCTTGTCTCTCTCTAGGGCTAGATCCAATTCCAGGTCCAGTTCTTGGAGCCATACAGGGATGTTTTCTGGCTTTTGACAACGGTAGGAAGAATCCAAGTCATCTGTTTTTCTACTTGAAGATCTCCTGGCCATGTAGTACTTTAAAAATCATAGGAGAGTATATGGAGAGCGAACTTCTCCAGCTATGTGCTAGATCTGAAGGTTACAGTGTAGGAAGATGTCCCAGTTCTCTTCTTTTTCTCCTACCACAGCAGCTTTAAACAGCTTCTGATGTTCCCAGTAAAACACACCGCTGCAGATGCTCTTTTGATAGCAGCATTAGACTCAGTATGTTGTGTGATTATGCCAAACTACCAACATTTTCCTACAGTTCACAAGTCAGGAAAAATCCAGTACCTACCTCTGCCAAAAACTGCAGGTAAAATTTCATGGGGAAAAGGTTTTTCTTAACCTTTGGATGATTTCTGCTAAATCCAGTATGAGTCCTCCTGTGAAAACAACGGAGGGATGAAAACTGCTTGAGGAAAAATAAAATCCACAGCATCATTTCAAGAAGAAAAAGCAGGAAATCTAAAGTATAGGTATTATTTATATTATCTTCCATAAATAGGAATTTAAGAGGACTACATGCCTGAAGCAGACACACGTGAATACTTTTGGTGGGAGCAATATAATTTATAAACTTTCCCCTCATGTGCTCCCCATTTTCAGCTCATAACATACATGACTGTTGTTCAGGTTCTCCTTACAGACATGGAATTACCAGATCTGTAATGCACCCAGGGAGCTTTGACCCAACTCTATCGGGTTCTTCAAGATGAGGTGTTTCTATGTCATTTTTCACAAAAGGATAAAGGTACAGCTGATAGGAGTGTGTGTTCCCTTTTTCCCCCGTTTGTCTTAATAATGACAGTGTGAGCTATGGCCTGCTTATTCACAATGGATAGTTACACCAATTTAGCCCTCCATTTTAGCATGTTCTTGTCTGATATAAGGTGTGTCTGAGTGGTCTGACACTGAGAATGGCTTTCAGATGCAGATAATGAAAGAAAGTAAAAAAATTAATAATAATTTAAAAAAACAATGACAAAAACCCAGATAAAACAAACAAACAAGAAACATCTAAACTGGAATATGTACAAGAAATAAAGAACATTATAAAACAAAACAAAACAAATGCACACAGAGGAAAATAAAAACGCAAGTCAGTGGTCACTTCTCCTGTCTAGAAGCTTCTACATTTCCAGGTTTTATCTGCATCCACAGATCCTATCCTATCTCCATCCACATCCTATCACTTAGTTAGGATCAAAATCCTGAGGCCACCTCAGCAGACTGAATTTCTGCCTGAATTTCTCCAGGAAACAGAATGTGCCCACCTGAGGGTGATGGTTCACAGTGGCACGTCCTGTTGGTTCCTGCCATCCCCTCTGTGTCATTTCAGCAGAGAAGCTGGTAACCAGCCACTTTCGGCTTTTACCTACACTGAGGCAGAAAGAGGGACCTGCTGACCCATGTGCATAGGTCTAAACTCTACTCAAAACTGAAAGAAACTCATTGGAGAGGGGGTTATAACTCTGGTGGGAGAGCTGCTACCCTGGCTCTTCCCTGCTGTCTGAGATTTTTCCTTCCTGATTTTATAATCAACATAATTCCTGTACTAAGGGATTCCATATCTGCTTAGCAATTTCACAGACTTTTGCTGCTTGAACTTTTGGTTATATCCACTACAAATAAACTGTTGGACTTCTACACTATTTTTTGCCTCATATGAGCATTAGATACAATAGACAGATTAAACATGACTTCTCACAAATAAGGATAAAAATTGCAATAGTGAATATTGATCTATAGTGGGTCAAAAGTTAACCATGAGTGACTGTGCCAAAATCGAGAGAATATATGAGTTACTAGTACAGAGTAACAGTGATTTATTTTTTTAAGAAATCCCTTTTACTTAAATAGAGTGGTTTACATCACTTCCGTATTATGGACTCTTCACTTTGCATGTGATAAGACGGTTACCTCCATTTCATTATTAGAAAATGCAGACAAACTACATCTCCAATAGTTACATGGGGAGAAGTTTCTTCTTTTATACATCATCATACATATTTGGCATTTTGGGTTTTCGGGGACATTTGTATTATAGGACCCAAATCAAAGCAAATAACATGATATAATCCTTTGACTGAATAGAAAGAAATGTGTTAATAAAACAGTTACCGTTATAGGCTCATATTTGAAAATGTATATAAAATGATAATTTCTAAAAAACTCTACAGGAATAATAGATTATAGTTGTACAGTGGTATGATATTCTTCATTCTGAAGACACCCTCACAAACAGCAAGTAAAAAATGGTGAAATAAAGCTACTTTTACCTTTCAGGATGAAATTTCAGGATGGACACCAGTATTTGTAATATATTGCAGAGAAGGGAAAAATTTGAGGAAAAAAAAAAAAGCAGCAAGTTGGGGAAAACACACTCACAAAGTGAAGACAAATGTACAGATATAATTCAGAAAAGTTAACAACAAAGTGATAACCTCCCTCATATCACCATAAAAACAAACAAACAAACAGAGAAACAAAAACAAAACGGGAAGGAGAGGGTTTGGTAAGAACAAGAAATTAAAGAGTAATGCTAGATTCATACAAAGGGTTCGGTTAAAATGTGGAAGTTTTACACTTAGCAACATATACAACCCCAAAGAATTTTCACTGTAAACAAAGAAGACAAACGTTGGATGAAATAGGTACAAGTAGAGTTTAAAATGTGATGGCATCCAGTTGGAGTTTTGCAAAAGATGGATAAAAATTAGTTACACTACTCACAGTAAAAGAAGGAATGCTGTACAAATCTGTATTTGTTGCTGTATTCATAGATCACAGGGCTACTATTTGAGGAGCCTTCTTGAGTCTCAGAAACCAGCATCCTTTAAGCAGTACAGAACTATGACTCATCTAGGCTTGGGTGGATCTTTGACATTTTTTTAATGAAGTGCAGTATTTGCTTTACTATTTACTATTTACTTTACTATTTTCTATTTACATTACTATTTACTTTACTATTTACTATTTTACTATTTATTTACTATTTATGATCATCTAAGCTATATAAACCTACTTCTGCTCCTGGACTGAAATCCCTCACAAACTTAGTAAGAGATGCAATGATCCCAAATACTTCTAAAAATATTATGTCAGTTAATCTGAGCTGTTAGCTTCCAGTATTAAGAATCACGACTCCATATATGCAAAACATACAAAATTCTATTTTTACTAAACAGGAGCATGGCATATAGCAGATATCATCCTGTAAGGGATGTATAAGTCAGTTCCCTTAATTATTTTAATATATTTAAGAAAAGCATTAAAAATAAAACTAGGATGTTATTAACTGGCTGATATAGTGTATTAATACATTCTCCAAAACAGAAGCAAATATGCATAATTATTTTCTGTCTCCTGCTACTACTGAAACTAAGACATATAATACATTGTGTATATTGATCAAGATTTATCTTAAAAATATGTATTATTAATAGTTGAGCTACAAAATTCTGCTACAGAGTGGTTGTAAATAATGACTCTGGCACAAAGCTTCTGTCTTGTTTGTAGACAATTTGTTTATGGACAGTTTATATCCTCCTTGCTCCTGGGTGAACATCGTCCTTTACTGTACCTGGCCTTTCTCCTTTCCCATTGTTTATATCCATCCCTTGATATTTTTATTCAAAACCATCACTAACCATCTCTGCTTTGATTTTGCTAGACTACACGTATCAAGCTTATCTTGGCTTCTGTTACACTGTAGGTCCAACATTTCCCTGATCATCCCTATATATGTTTTAATGTGAATACTTTTTCTCTTGAACATGGCCATCCAGAAGTATACACAAAGTCCAAGAGGAGGCTCTGTCTGGACTCTTATATTTACCTTTTCAGGAAGAAATGGTAGTGGAGGGAACCGATCGGGAAACACCACAGGGCACCTTCTGGAAGTGCATGTCATTCTTGCAAGTTATTAATATGTTTGACTTTTACAATAATATATTTATTTTAATCTGTTATTTCCAACTGTTGAATTACAAGGTTATATAAATTGTTCATCCTAGTACTCTGACAGTGTTATTTTGCTTTCTGTAGTATTTCTGTAATATTATTTATTTCTGTTTACCTTACTTTCAGTCTCAAGGTACTTCAGTTCTTCCCGTGTGCCAGTGTAATCCTTCATCCTGTTGACAGCACTTCATGTCATCAGCATATGTTATCATTTTAACATATTTTGTTTCGTAATAAAAGCGTTCAATAAGATCTGTGCTTCGAAAAACTCCCTCCAGCTTCAAAGGTTCCTGTCTGTTTATTCTCTGTATCTACTGTGGTGAGCCGATTCACCTCAAGTCTTCTCAAAGACTTGTTTATTTGTGGTGTCAGTATAAAGGTCTGGTGCCTGTCCTTTAATGTGCAATCTTTTTGTCCCTTAAATAAGTGATTCAATCCTACCAGTCCTTCAGGAAGCCTTGTTCAACTTCAGGGCTCAAAATTGTCCCACCTGCATTAAGTCAGTGATAATATTTTTAAGGATGCCATATTTATCTCCACAGTTTAGATTTAAATTAGTTAAAAGAATCAGCCTTTGATCCTGTTGGTTGTAAAGAAAAAATGAACTGAATGCAGAGGTATCTGTTTGAATCTGAAATCTTGAAACAAAAGTTTCAGGACTTTGAGTTACCTTCTCTTTTCAGTCTAGTAGTACTATTTCAAGTATCTTGCTTTGATTATTAAAATGCCCATGTTATTAAAATCATAAAATCACCTCTGCTGAAAGTATAGAGAAGGAAGAGAACAGATTGTGCTATGGAAAGCTCATATTATGTGGGTTGCTCAGCCTGGTGCCAATCACAGATGATGCTCAGAAGAATGCCAGCACCTGTTCCATCTCCTGATCCCCAGCAAAAAGCCAGATGAAGGAAAAGCCATTGGGAAAACTCTGAGGACCTCACTGGTGTATGTACACATGTATGATTTTTCCCCAGATTAGCATTTTGCAAGTGACATTCAGACTCAGAAAGCATCATTATTGGATCATTTTTAAATCACTTTTCTTTACAGTGAGTTTGGAAATAATCTTCTTTGCAAATTTCACAGGGCTCTGAGCACAGCGACCTTAAGCATCTGTGTGCTGTACCCGTACACTGAACCATACTTGCTGGGTGGGAGCAAGCCTCAGGAGCCTGGAAAAGTACATACCATCCTATTCCTAACATCAGCAAGTAGTGACATCTCAGGTAGCTAGAGTTTAGTTTGTGGGCAAAACCTGGGACGGTACCATTGCTTTTATCATCTCATCTCAAACTCCAGCCCTCGTAAACATATGGCCTGGAGAACAGCTTTGGCTTTCTCTCCCAGAATACCACTATGGGTCAGAACTGTTTTTCCTGTAGGAGAGACAGACACATTGTGATTTTAGCAGACAGAAACTTTTACTTTTTCCTCTTTCTTGTTTTTGGTGTTTGTGTCATTGACATTTTGGGTTTTTTTAAATTAGAAAAAAAATGAGTTAAGGTACTCACATACTTACCTAACTCATTGAGTTATGTTTTGCATCAGCAATGAAACATACAGATTAAGAAATTCTGCATGTAGTTAAATTTGGCACCAGTTGATTAAATCCCACTTAGTTGTGAATGTATGTTTTTTCCATTTATTTTTGGCCAATGAATGCCAGCTGTGTAAAGCACAGTGGACCAAATTAAGATTATGACATCATGAGTACAAAATAGAGAATTATTAATTTCTGTACCACATACATATTAATTTAGATACAGTACATTTCCTAGCAACTGAACTTCAATATATACAATTTCTTCAGGTAAAATAAACTGAAACTTTCTCATATTTAATGCAAATATTCTGTCATGATGTTGTAAAATTTTATAGTAAGCCACTTCCAGCCCAGTCATCCCTTTCTCTCTAAAGATGTAATTTTTAATTTGCTTAACACCTAATTAAATAATATCACCTAGTTTGACAAAAGTCTAATACCAGAAATACCTTACAAGAGATTTCTTATGATAATGAGGTCTGGAAGTGTTTAATTTAGAGACATACATAAACACTTCCAGTCTATCATGAACTATCCTACTACTCTCTACAGATCAAGAAAATTATATTGAATTTACATTATAAGGGCAACCACATCTATCCTGGCTGTTGTATGTTGAGTTTTTCTGAGGTGTGAGAGAAAAGAAACTACAACTTTCTTCTTGCCAATATCTGGCTAGACATTTCTCTATACTCCCACTAACACTTTTGTTACACTATATTAAACCAAATCAGTTAAACCTCTGAACTGGAGTAATTCAGCTTCCTCATCAAGTTAGATTTCCACATTAATATAGGAAGAAAATATATGTCTGCTCTTTTTCAGAGATTATATTTTGACTACATATTGCCACTCTACTTTGTACATGGATAGCAATGATGCATAAAATCTCGTATAGTCTAATGAATCACAAAGTTAAAACTGCTGTTGCAACACTGAATGCTGGGTACTTTTTACATCTCAGTACTATTATTTTTCAAGCTATATACAAAGGAAACACTGCAGCTTGGGAATTAACTTATTCTCTAGTTTTCATCTCAACTAGAGCCTTATATGTCCTAATTATCTAAGGCACACTTACACTAACAAAGAGTGCAGCACTATAAATGCAGACCTGCACAACAAAAGAACTTGTGCTGAAGACATGACCTATGTGTTGTGTTCTACAGACATTTGGGGTCATTTCTTCAGATAAGCTCGATGACTATTAAGCAACTCAGTGAGTATTAGCAGTTGCAGCTCATGAGGTACACTCCTGGAGTGCACCTTCTGGTTTAATTTCATCCAACATTTAGTCCATGTGCTTTGAGGTATGTGCCAAAGCATGGTAAATTACTATGATGTCAAGATTCACTTCAGATCTACAGCAAAACTTTAGTTTGATATAACTTAAGTTATAAAAAGTCTTAAGGAAAAGCAAAGATGAGCATAAAACACCTGTCATAAGAGGTGAGTATGCTTTTGCCATTGCATCACAAGTACGCTAAGACATTTTTTGCAGAAAATCAGGAATAAAACATTTTTTATATACTTAAAAACAAATATATAAAAAATATATATTATTCAAATACTTGTAATAATTACATGACTGACTACTTGCTACTGAAAAGTCCGAGATCTGAGTGTGTGTTCTTCAAAATATTCTGTAGGATACAAGTAAATATATGCCCATTAAACAGAAAGAAAAAGATGAGTTAATTTGAAAACATTATATTAAGTATTTTAAGCTTGAATGCATATATATTTACCCCTGAAAAATAATCAGATATTAGGAAAATTCATCCAACTGAATCCTTATTTTATTCCTGCTCTGTATTGCTACGAGTCTACACTAAGAAAAAATATATTGTTGAGTTGTTAACTGTGTTTAAACCTGACAGTGATGACCAGTTAAACTGTAGCTTTAGTATGAATGTGTCAAGCAAAGTAAATCTTCACTTATCAACTCTGTTGAAAAACTAATATGTGAAAAATCACAAATTCTCCTGTCTAATCAAGAACTAAGGTTGGTTAATGCGTGTCTGTGTGTGTGTCTATGTGTTTCCCCTCCCTGCAGAGCACAAGTTCTCAAACTCAGCTTCCATAATAAGCTTTCTTGCATCCTATGTTAACAGTGAAACAGATAGCAATGTGACAAGGAAAATGTTGCTAAAAGCATTTGACAGCCTAGTAAATGAGGAATGTCATTCTGAAGATCTTAAGATGTCACAACATTTTCAGAATCCTTACTACCCCTCTGTTTCTGCTGATACTGTTTGAATCACAGAATAACAGAAATACAGAAACCTTGATGGGGAGAGGTCTCGCCAAGACTCCAGCACTGCCTCCCACTTGAAACAAGACTAACAGCCAACAACAGAGGTCAGCTATAGCTTTGTACAGCTAAGTCCTGCAGATTTCTTAGGAGAGAGTCTCTACAGTTGCTCAGGATGTCCTGACCCAATGTTGCACTAGTCTTCCAGTGCACAGGACTATTGTTTTTCCTTGCCCTCCTCCATGCCATCCTAATAGCATCCTGTGAGTGGTGTGATACCTTCTCTGCTAGCGCTCTGCAGGTCCTGCTCTCACTGCTTTTACCTATGTATATAGTATCTTCAGTTGTATTGATTACACCTTAGTTCTCCACCTTCCTCTCTTTATTATTCCTGACATTGTACTGCCTACTGCATTTTTGCTTTGATAAAGCTAGTGTTCTGTCCTTACCTGTCTTACCTAAAAAGCCACCCTTTTAATTTCCACCACCTCTTAGATCATGAGCTTTTATGCAGTTGGATCTACTACTGCAATTACTGAATTGTGGCCAAGGTTCTGGGAGCACGCTTTAGAGACTTCAAGTAATTGAGTACTACTACAGATTGAGGAGGGCTCCTCAATAAATTAATTACCATAATAAATAAATTTTTAAAAGGACTTTTAACTTCTATTTGTCCAGTTTCAACTTCTAATTACTTATTACACATTCTTCACATAGGTTAAAGAATTGAAAAATCTTTACTGCGTGCATGTCCAAAGGTTACTTCCTGTCTCCATCTTCAGAAGAACACAATAGATTGAGATTTTCTTATTCCCTTTATTTAAAACAATATTCCCAGGTCTCAAGTCATTCTCCACGTGTAGAGGTTGTCCCTTGCAAGGCAGCAATATTTTCTAACATTCCTCCCTCTATCTCTTTGTTGAAAGCAAAACGTTAGAGGTTGCCAACATATCGATGGCTAGTCTCAACACCCAAAGGGCATTAGATCAACAAAAAGTCTTTGTAAATACTTCAAATAAGGGTTTGTAAAATATATTCCTGTTAGGAAAGTAAAGGGGGCTTCTCCTCATTTCGGTAGAACAGGCATGTCTTCTGTCAGGTGACTGGCAGAGGGATTTAAACAGAGTTATCCAAATATTGTTTTCTGTCCTGAGTGGTGCACTAAGTTTTAGAAGAGTTTTGAGAGAGGCTTGGCTACAGAATATTTAGGAATCACAGGGGCCTTTTGTTTTTACATCTATGAATTACAAACCTACATACCATCAACTGTGAAAGACATTCCACTTCTGTGATAAAAACGGAACAGCAAGAAGGAAAATAATACAACTTCTTCCTTTCCCACAAAAAACTTCAAGGCTTGATGCCAAAAAGCTGTAAGGATTTTATTGCTTAAATAATAACCGGCTGCAAGGATCTGGACTCTGCAACATGTTTATTCTGATGCAAAGCCAACAACTTTTTTCCTGAAAAGCTAGGAGAAACTCATCTTTCTCCTGACAAAGCAGTTAACTTCTCTCTGCCTAGAATGGCCATAAAATGGTAATTTACACAAGGTCATGAGAAAGCAAGAGAGCAGAGCCCTGTGGCCTTCTACATCACACCAGTAAAGACAATCCAGTATCTTCCCTCAACCAAGCAGCCTCCTCTCTAAGTGTCATTTAGGCTTGATTTGTTCCAAAACAGGCATGAGGTTTGCAGGTTTTTCCTGACCACAGCCTTGCTAGCATGTTTGCAGTCTCAAGAAAATGTTTGCATTTCTATCTTTAACATCAAAGTATGAAGTTTAAAAACAATTTTTAAAATGGAACTTACTCATCATCCAAGATTCTGGAGGTAGTTTCTTGGGTAAAAGTTTTTGCCTTAACCTAGCCAAATTCCAGAGTGAAACCAAATATTCTTTAAAGAATTATGCCGATCAAGCAGTTCCACTGGCATCTCAGTGTCTGCTCATATTTTAAGCAGTCACACAGGCTCATCTACAAAACTTGTTCTATATGTCAGGTCCCTTCAGCTCATCAAGCAGGTGGACCTCAGTTTATAGATGGAATTTGCAACAGTGCCCTTGCCTATTTTCTTTCAATAGAAATCCCACGGGAAGGAAAATCTGATCTGGGAGAAAACAGGTTCAGAGGGACCATATTACTGATTCACTTTTCTAAATAGAATTCCACATCAACCAGACTGGCAATATTCAAAGTTAAGTACACACCGTTTCAAGTCAGGTTGTGTTTGACTGCTTCTGGCTTTCGATGCTAGTCACAATCAACTTTTAACTTTTCTTTTTGCAGGGAATATCTTTTAGCCCACAAGGTACTCATCAAAGTGAATGACCTGGAGGTCTCTACAGATGTGGTTCCACTGGTTGAAACTTACAGCCACTGTCTGGTCACACTGCTGTTCCTCAAAATGATAAGCAGTGATTTCCCTGTCCTAAAGCACTCATGTCACGAAGGGCCAACCCCTTAAAGTCATAGCACAGACATTTCCACTATCTGGCGTTGTTATCTACATACTTATCCTTCTGTATCCTGGGTTAAAGTAACAGGACTGTAGCCAGTAGGCCAAGGAAGTTATTTTTCTCTTTACTTCAGCAAGTATTCTCACCTACTTGGTCCAGTTTTAGGCTCAGAAAATAAAAATGTTGATTGAATGGAGCAAGTATAACATTGGGACCACAAAGAGAGCCAGAGGTTGGAGCACTCGCCCTTTTAGGAGACATTGGGGCAATAGTGTTTGTTCAGTTTGGGAAGAGATAGCTTTGGTGCGACCCAATACCAGCTCCAGCTCCAGTACCTAAGAGGAGCATTCTGAGGAGATAAAGCCAGACTCTTCTCAGTGGTGCATGGTGGGAGGATGAGAGCCAAAGGCATATGTTGAAATAGTCAAGCAAAGGCTGTGCAAGCCTAATCCTTGAGCATTTCAAGGTTTTCAAGACTAATCTGACCTCATAGCTAACCTGCTTTGAGCAGCAGGTTGGATTAGAATCCTCCCGATGTCCCTTCTTACCTGTATTATTCTGTAAGCCTACCATCCTGCGTTGTGACTCAGATGGAGGTTTCCACGTGTTCATCTTAATGTCTCTTATCTGGACGTAAATGGAATAATAGCATATGAAACTATAGTCTGATCCATAATGATTACAGCTACATTGTTCACAGAAGGTTTCTTCATCAGACTAAATTTGGTTTCTGAAAAAAATATCACCTGTTAAAGATGGAGGATGTTATACGCTATTTAATATTCAGATTTAATTGCAGCTTTGACCAACTTTTCTATTACAAGACTTAAGTGAATTCCTGGTTTATATGTCAAGGGTTGCATAGAAGACTTAAACATTAGCACAGATGACGGGTATGTTTTTGTAACCATTTGTAATGTGATCATTTGTGGGTCACTCCACAATAAAGGGGCATCTGGAATGGCCATTAATGTTTGTCAAAATTATTACACATCTTCCACTGATGGTGGGGATGGGTGGCTTAGAACTTAACCTCAGTAATAACATCCATCCATAAATGGAAGAGACTGTAACAATACCCCAGCTGTGCCAAACCAAAAGCGAGTATCCTCCACAGTGCCAAAAGAAAAAAAGCTTGCTGAAGATCTCACAGGAGGAAGCTCTGAATCACACAGGATGTGAAGGAAACTGCATAGCCTTAGCAGAATACAGAAGGTCTTTCCTGGTTAAGAGTCATGACAGAGAAAGTAAGAATGTATGGTCTGTTTTCAACAGGGAGAAAAGTAATTTGTGGAGTTCAAAAGGGTCAGTACTGGGACTATGCTGATAAACCTGTTCAGAGCTGGTCTAGAGCAGAGGGTAAGCCCTGAAGTGACTGGTGGTTTGCTGATTCTTGCTGTCTCATGGGAAGCAGGTAACAACAGCCCTTCTCACCCTCCTGGCCACTGCCAGAAGACAGTATTCTGACACTAATCCTTGGGTCTTTTCTATTAAGGCTCTTTTGATATATCATATAAAGGTACAAACCTTAGGAGACAAAAACAATTTTAAACTCATCTAAACCCAAACCAGAAGAGCAAAAGAATGGAGAGAGGTGCTGGTAGGTATGCTTCTGCACAGTAACATTTTAATGCATGCTTCTTTACAGTATTGGCAACTTTTCTCCTTCAGCTACCAAAATGGCTACTACTGGCAGTAAGTACAAAATAATAGAATCCAAGAACACACCAACCATTAAAAATAAAAGCATTAAAAATAAAAACTTTTTTTTTAAGTCTTCAAAGAACCAGAATTATAAATCAAACCCCATCAAGCTAAGGGATAAAGATTGCAGAAGATAGTTGCTAACCGTAAAGACTAGACAGGTGTCTCCATCTTCTGCTATGCATGGGACAGCAAAGACAGAAAAGAGGTAGAGGTAGTAGCAGTAGCAAAGGAGGTTGCAAGTAGCATGGTAAGGGGTGAAAAGTACCATCAGATTGGTGCTGAGACACAAGAAAATAATTTCTGTCAGAGTTGTTGTGCCATTTCCTTGAATGTCTTAAGTGAAGCCATCCCAAGCTCCTTTAGAGCAATACTGTGTCCTCACAGTGCTGGGTTTTAGTGTTTTCTAACAGTGAAGTCAGCAAGAAGGTGTGAATTTTTCAGACTCTGAAGAAACACACTTATATCAGGAGAATTCTTAGAGGAAACTTGGCCCCAGAGATTTCACAGGCAATGGCCAGGTTTTTTTCTCAGCAGCCACTCTAGTTTGGTTATTCATTTTCTGCACATGTGGAGGGAAAAAGTCGCCAGCTTATTACATGCCATTAATGTTAATAATAACAATAAAAAAGCAACATGGTCTCTTTTGTACATCTGTCACAATTCAGAGAAACCAAATGGCTTAATCTTTGATATTACATATTTACAAGCCTTACAGATCAAACTCAAATGGTATTTCAACTGTACTTTACCTAGAGCAAGAAATGTCTAGGCAGATAGCCCAGAGCATATTTAGAGCTGCCCTGCAGTCAGTGAGACACATGAAGTGAGTATACAATGTCAAAGTACTGTAAAAATAAGTCAGCTAGAATATAATTGGCTTGGATCGTAGTTTTACAGAGCTAAGGCACCCAAGCCATTGGTAAATTACACAGCCATTTTTACTTGATTTCCTGTTTCTTCAACTCTGAAGTGATAATTCTGTTAAAGATGATAAAGACTGTTGAGGAGATTTTATTTAATACAGATGGACATGTTAATGCAGAGTGATCTACCCATCCCTCCAATTAGCCTACTAGGTGCAGCTTGATATAAAGCAGAGACTGGAGCCCTCAGGACATAAAGCAAGACAGGGAGAGCAACATAGCTCAGCATGTTTTCAGGAAATCCAATTATTTGTCTGAAGCTTTGAATTCAAAAGTGGATTCAGAAACTCCTAAAGCAATTATGATTTGCACTGAAAGAGGCCGGCTAAAGCCAGCAGCTAAACGTTTGTATTGTTTTTGGCTTGTGTGCTCCATTTATACAGTAAGACCCTTTAGCACAATCGCTTCAGCATGTAACCAAAATGAGTTCAGTTTGCAATAGGATTCTTCTTTCAAATAAGCTGATAAGAAACACAACAGTTTTCTTACTTTTAGTACAGACAGAGAGGCTCAGAAACAATTCTGGATTACAAAAATTATTTGAAAACTTTTCTGAGCTTTAAAGACAGTGTTGAGTTAAATAACTTGCACAAGAGGGTAATGCTAAAACATCTGCCTGGGTGTGTACCCTTCATTTGGTTTACTGTCTCTATATCCTAGCATGTATGTGCTATGCCATCGTTATCTGAGGCAGGAAAGATAAAAACAAGATAAGCAAATACTTTTTGCTTGATATGTTTCCTAGTTACTTTGGTGAAAAAAATATGGAAACTTGAATATGTGTATTTACATACGTGAAATACGTAGTCCATATATATTACAAGCATAACCCACTTTATTAATGGTAAAAAGAGATAACTAAAATAATTATAAAGGAACTGAGGTATGCAAAATTATCTTTTGAGATTCTAGACATTTATCTACTGAATAGATGCTGACCCTGAACACGTTTAAGTAAAATTACTTTATTCATATTTTATGTCTGCATCAATTTATTTTTTCACTTTACACTTTGGTAATGAGTAGTATGTCTGTTATTTGTTTTTAGAAGTCACCAAATATAGCAAATGAATTGCTGTGAGGTATCTGTATTTATATATATTTAATGTATATATTCCTAAAAATTCACTTCTAGGCTAATTTGTTCCAATTTCAGAGCCTCTTTAGAGATTACAGCAGAAGAACAACGTGTATTTCTAATCGTTTTCTTCTAATTTTAAATAGTTTATGTGGCTCTTCCTGAAGATAAAATCTACTCTGTAAAACAAACAAAAAAAACCCCACATCCTACCAAGCTGTAGCTACAAAATGTGAAGTTTTCTTCTTTAAATTGCAATAAAAATACCTCATAAGCAAAGCTGGCCCAAAACTGTGTTTCCAAGTTCACTGGAAGTTTCTTTTTAATTTAGTTTTGATCTAACCTGTAGTGGCTGTTTCCAATGTTCGTAGCCCAGGCAGACTCTGCAGGAATCCAAGTAGGGTTCTCTTTGAACTCTGCCTTGGGTTTGCTAAAACCTCATTGAACCCAAGATGTTTTAAATGAAATACTTCAGAGTGGATGGAGTAGCATTTTTTGACAAAACTTTGTTTCCTTTGATAATTTCTGAACACTTCTATTTACAACATGCTTTGATTGAAGACAGACTGTTATGATGAAATGACAGACGTTTCATAATCGTTCCCCTCCAAAGTCTTTTGGATGCCAGCCTTGTCATAATTCACAAATGGGTCAGTCTATTCCTCTTTGAGTTAGCATTTTCAGTTACTTAATAAGAACAAATGTCTACCCAAGTAACCAGCTCAACTTATTTAAATAGACCTCTAAAACAAAATGGCAAGGATAACCTTGTGACTAGTTTCCAGGATTAGTTATTGCAAAAACTGAATTCTTCTCAGTTTTGCTGCAAATACTGTGTCACAACTTTTGTCCTGCCACATAAATTCTCTGAGAATGTCTGTATTAGCTTTTGTGATGCATCCTGAGGCTGCTCTCTGCATTAGATTTCCAGTTCCCAGCAACAATAATCCTCTTCTAGCATTCCATCAACTTCCTTGTCTTTTCTGATTATTACTTAGGCCTGTGGTTCATTAACATGAAGTTTGTTTTTTTATCAACGTTGAATATCTGATACGTAACCTTCCCAATGTGCAGGGATGGTTACCCAGCCCTGTCCCAAGGTGTTTTGATCATTACTGGGAAAAAACAATGCTGTCGATCCACTGCCTTGTATGTGAGTAGCTAACAATCAATGAAACAGAAACTGTGTTGGAAAGTGCCCTAGGCACACCACCCTTCTGATTTAGCATCTCTGGGCAGCTGACCAGACTGGCTGAAGGATGAGATGATCCTGCTGTTAGTTAATTGTGCATATGTAAAAGTTAGATTCAGACTGTCAAGCTACATAACTTCAATTAAGAACCTAGTCTCCATATTCAGCAGTACTCGTGTGGGCTTCCTGGTTTACTGAACACTCTACTTTCTGAAGTATTTGCAGGAGGCAAACGTATATGTCAAGAACTATACTTTTGCATGTGTATACCTATGTAGATATACAAAGGCATAACTGTAAATATTTGTACAGAAAGGATACATAAAGATTTTGTGATGTTTTTAAAGTGTGTAGAAAAACAGTAATTCCAGTACACGTTGGGTATTTTGCACATTAAGGCTTCTACCACTTTTAAAATATTTGAGAAATTTTTGCTGTTAATGAGTTGTGCCAGTCAGTTCTTACAGTAAATCTCTTTGTCTCCCTCTGGTGGGTAGCTATAGAAAAAAGAGTCTGAACCTCCCTTGTTAGGGAGGTGCCTCATCCTTATTTTAAGCAAAGGTCATGTTCAGAAGAAAGGCTGTGTTCAGTTCTTATGGATAATCCTGGTATCAGTATCACAAGGATTGCCAACTATTTTCCACATCATCCTCAAAAAAAAAGAAAAAAAAAAACAAACCAACCAACCAACCAAAAAACCCCTTTTATTTTTACTTTTGTTTTTGAAAGCGTAAGGAAAAACATAGACTGAAAAAAATGATAAATAAGTAATAAATGTACAGAATACACACTATAGAATGACAGAATGTACGATGTTAACTTGTACCAAAAGGTTGATTTTTTTTATAAAATAAAGCACATCTTATTCTGCTTCTGTCCTTTTAAACTTTAAATATATTAATACGCACACACATACATGTATACACACAAGATTTGGTTTTAAAAACAATTTCCAAAAGTCAAAGTATTCCCAAAAATCTCTGAAAATATTTACATATCAGAAAGATACTTCATATCTGCTTTCAAAATGAAATGTTCCTAGCCCTTCAGAAGAGTAAAATATTGATTGTGAGACCGTGACATCAGAGGAGCAGAAGAGTCTCTGGTGTAGAAACAAATCTTCCTGAACTGAGACTAGGAGTAAAGCTTATTTAGGAGAAACCTGTTACCAATATGGCAATTATAATTGCATTTTTTATAAGGTTGCATCTCAATAATATTCAACGTGATGAAATTGCAGCTCTCTCTTTCTGCAAAGAAGATGCAAACAGTGAATATAGTGCAGAAATCTGTATCGTTTGTTGCCTAATGCCCTTATGGAATTTAAGACAAAGCTCTCCTCTGAAGTCCTATGTGGCTTGGCTTGGGCTAAGTGCCTCTCTGTACATTAGATTAAATTTGTTAATTAAAGGCATTTGACATAGCTTTCTCTTTGGAAAACAAGACAAAGAGCATTACTAGAGTGTTCTCCATGGACAGTTTTCCTGATCTGTAAGTTTGCTTCGTTATGTGGTACCATAGCTTTTTATTACGGTCTTTATAAGTCTCTGGTGTACACTGCAAAGCTTTTTTTTTTTTAAAAAATACCTTTCTAAAAGAAGTATACTCTTAACAGTAAGAAAGGTTTTAGGGTTTATGGTACAATAGTACTTTGGCAACACCAGTATGTGGTGGAAAGCTATTTCTGACCACAGTTCTTAAGCAACAAAGGAATGAGAGGCACTTTTAGAAACCAAACTGTCCTTCAGCATTTTAAGAATTAGAACAAACTTTATCTTGAATACATTTTATTGCTCTTTTTATTATTCTGAATATCAAGTGCACACGTTGTGTTAGAGCATTATAAAATTGTCTCTGAATTATTGTGAGTGAATAAATCTCTTGTGCAAGTTTTGTCCAAGTGAGGATGGTGTTGGACTGACTGCTTTTTGACCACATGGACAAAACAACACAGCTGTATATTCACCTCTATACCTAACTCCACTGTTTACATTAAAATGAAGTTATACCTTTACAAACTATGGTTTAGCGTTTGCCGCACGTAAAGTTTAAAACGCTAGTAAAACCTACATTTCATGCACTTTCATCATCTGCACATATGGAAACAGTGTCAAGATGTCAGGCTTTTACCCTTTGGAACATTTAAAGGACAAGCCATAGAAAAGCACTCATGGCTTTATATTGCTGTGGAGAGCTGCTGGGGAGGGGGCAGGCCAACACCTGCTTTGTGGAGTCTTATGGAGAAGCCCATGTGGAAGTCTGTGCCCTGTGATTCCTTATGGTTTCCGTTCTTCAATCACTGCCATTGCTCACTGCTTCCCTTCCCTCCATCTCCACCCCCTAGCGCCTTGAAGCTCACCTTGAGTTTTAATTTCCCGTGTCAATTATATCTTCGTATTCTATTTTAAAATATGTTCGTCCTTTCTTTTTCTTGAAAGCTCCTTTTATCAGTGTAAGGATTATTGTCAAATAAGATTACACTACAGGGAAATACCCCAGGAAACCAGTCTGTGCATTAAAAAGACTATTTCATTAAAAAGATCTTACATTTCTCCCAGCTTCCTGCTTTAGAAGTTGGTTGTGTCTACTGGATGTCACTCTGAGGGGAGCTATTCCAAGCTCCACCAGCTTGGGAATTGTTCTGAGAGGCACATCGGGCTACAATAATAAGGAGTATACACATCATGATACCGGGATGCCCAATATCTAGCTACCTAGCAGGCTTGTGAAATCCAGCTCTCTGACATCCTTATCTGGTTAAAGATGGAGAAACAGGAAGAAACAGGTGCCTAAGAACAAGATCCCAAGTGCTAGCATGTTATCTGAGAAGCTGCTAAAGCTAGGTAGGTACTTAGAGACACCAAGGTAAGAGGAGTTTGGAGTAGTCAGCCAAACTACAGCTGAACGCATTTGGAAAGAAGAATGTAGGATATGCTTTGGGGACAAGATCAGTCTCAGGCCCTGAGTAGATTTATGATGGCTTTTCTCTGCTTTACCTATGGGGTCAGAAAACTATTTCTTTCCTTAACAGAATTTGGTTTCTGAGGAGGAGAGTTAATCATGGAAATTTCTTTCCACCTTCCGCTGCATCAGAAGTTGGTTGTACTAGATACTGAATAGAGAACCTGTAATGCAGGACATCAGACTACAAATAACTGAGGGACAAGCCACCCTTCTCTGGGCTTTAATATATCAGAAATCACTGTCCAGATTCTTCTTATCCACTTAGGCATATAAGACAGAGCATTCACAAAAGGTTTTACAAGCGTAGAACTGGTAGTCATCTCCTGCTATGCAACAAGACAACAGTCAGCCCATCAGCATGTTTTTACTGCTAGTCTCTCCCCAAGCACTTTTCAGCTCACAATACAGATTTCTCAAATGAAATCCGTAATTATTCACTTATAGGGTTTGTTTGGGTAAATGTTCCATGATCGTGCTAGTGGAAGTTATGTTTCCAGAGAAAAATCAACATTAGTTGGGCTGGAGGGAAAAAATGAATGACACTAACTTACTGGACGAAACATTTGTTTGGAAAAAGAACACCTGAGTTCTCATTCCTGATCCAATGAATCTTCAGTTATACTGGGCCCGGGAGCTTGAAGTTAGCCAGTCCCAGGGGCAATTAAATGGGATGAAAGCTCTGAAGTCCTGCAGATCTCCTGCATTGCTATCTGGACAAAAAGCGGTGGACCTGCCATGCCAGTCCTTGTGGCAGACTGCATGGCAAGGAGGAATGATCTGGGCAGAGTTCTGCTTCCCCTTTTTTAGGGGAATTGTGCCTACAACAGCAAGCAGTGAAAATGGATAGACTTAATGAAAAATATTGCCAAGTTTCATAATAATTTGAATCAGAATGCATAGAACATTGTTTAAACTGAATTGCTTCTTGATTTTTATTCCTTTCTTTTATTTCTTTTTTTTTCCCCAAAGAAAGATGCATTCTCGTTTTATGATCTGTCCTTCAAAATATGCTGCTTCTTCACCAAATACAGGCTTCATACAAAATATAACATTTCTTTGGCAAACTATGTCGATTAATTTTTGTTTATGTGGTTATATAGCTTAAAATATATTTTGATTCTTAAGGTTTGCATTATTGTATTAAGGAAGAAGAATGGCTCATTTTTTGGTGATTAGATGATAATTTCTTCTTCTCCCTCCCCCTCAGGATTTATACCAAGCAACTTTTAGATGAAAACCAGCACTGAATTAAAAGTGACAAATATAGCTTCACTGCATTGTTTTGTTAGCTAAGCTTCACTCTATTGTATGTGCTGAGAAAAAAAAGGACCATTTTATTAAAACATTTGTATGTTTTAAAAATTTAATTATTTGCTGCAATTTGCAAACAGTTTCTTTACATGTTTCCATGGATAAAATTCCAAAAAGCAGGCAAGTACCTTGTGGAAATTTCAGAAGAACTTACTGCTGCTTTTCTTCTTCGTGGTATAAGTAGGTACTGGGAGTCAACTTCTTTAAGTACCTCTAAAGTCCTGCCTCATTCTCCACCCTCAGAAAATGCAAACAAGCTACTGTAGCTACAGCAGGGATAGATACACTGGTGATCACCTCTTCTGCGCTCACAGCTGCAGTGAGTGGCAACATGCCCCAAGCATTCTGGTTTGGGCTGTGAATCTCCGAACACCTCCCATGAACAGACGTGATTCAGGTGTTTATTTCCCACCCCAGAGCAATGTCACATCTGCCTGACAACAAATCTCATCATTAGAATGATGGTGTACCCAAATGCTAAGTCTTCTTATATTTTTAAATGTCTCAACAGGACATGATGACTGCTATGAAAAAGTCCTCTTTGCTATAGCCTGATGTATGAACACACATTAATACTTATCTCTGAATCTCTGAGTAATGCCAATAGCAAGAGAACTCAGAGCAGGGCTTTGACTGTCCTGTACCTTTTTGTTTGCTTGTTTCAGAGTGTTAGTGAGGAATGAGAAAGAGTTTTTTTTTTATTTATCGAGAGAGAATTCCAAATGATAAATCCCAAGAGTCCAAAGTAAGGTACCCAAATCAGCTGTTCTGCTGCTGATAAGTAGAACTTGACTTCCCTGTTGGCAGGCTGAGGGACTCTGCCTCTACATATTTAACACATGCCTGCATTTCTGCTTTGTCGAACTGATCAGAGAAGCCTAACTATTCCACATAGCAAAGACAAACTTTATACAATATGAGAAACCCAAGCTGTTTTCCGTATTGCAGTTGTGCGAGTTTAAGGGGAAAATACCCTCCTTCTAAGTATGCCAGAGCCCTGTCGGTCCAAGAATGGTTCATGTGTCAGCCCCATACGCGTATCAGGCTCACACAGACTGTCCACACAGCAATAATGTGCACAGAAAATAAATCAGAGGAGGAAAAAAATCTCTTTCAGTAGGGTGAAATCCCAAAAGGCTATGTATTCCATCCATTGGCCAGATTTGCTTTTGTGACAAAATTATTTTTCTGGATCTAGGTCTCACTCCCAACAATATTTGTTTGTTACTCATTTAAACAGCTGTATGGAATCTCTTCCTTCAGTTTTTGGCTTTTATTGCTGAGAAATAAGAATGCTACTTAAAGTTATCTGAAATAAGTTAAATGTAAAGTGTATTAAAATACCAGTTCTTTCAACATGTGGCTCCAGCATCCTAAGTACTATTGCATTGCCATCTCCAAATATTTATATTCTTATACTACATCTGATATTGAGATACTTGGCAACACTTATGATTCCTGGTTTTGCTTCGTGGCTTGAACATCTAAATGAGATTGAAAATTTATTACGAAGAATTATCCAGCTCTACAACATCTGAATAAATTTTATTATCTTAACAGTTAAAAACTATGCAATTTGATCTGGTAAATGTATAGCATGTCTTGTGTTTGTGACCAGTGGTTTACATTATATTAGGAAAGCCATGTTTGGACTATGAGGTCAAATAGATCTTTCCTATGGTTGCATCTGGAGAGTCTAGGCTCCTCTAGATTCTAGCACAAATTAAGCCACTGAAGGTTTTTTTATTTTCTAGTATAAACAACAGGAAACCATGAATTCTATATACCTCTTATTTAAAACAGAAAGTGTCCTATCCATGGTGAGATGGCACTCAGTGTAAATATAGATTGTCCAGTTTAGTCCCACATAAAGAGTGTACACTTTGCAATGTACAGTCCTTGTTATTGAATGGCTTTAGAAGACCAGCTGCTTACTCATTTACAAGGCATTGCTAGCTTACAAGTCCATTGTAACAAGAATCAAGCTAAAATTGTGGATTTTGGTAGAAATGCTGGCAATGGAAAAAAAAAAAAAACCTTCCCATGTTACATACTAAATGACCATCAAGACAGAATAATAGGAACAGACAAGGGTGTATTAAACTAGGCAGACATTTTCATCTACTTCCAATTTAGCCTTATTTAATTTAGCTTTTAATAAAATGCATTTCAGTTAAACATCACTTCACCCTATTGTCTGTACAGCTTCTAATGACTGCCTTTTAGAGCTGTGAATAGCCAAAGTAAAAATCTATAGTTACATTAGTTGCAGGTTATTGGTCAATAAGTGTTCATTATACACTACACCTATGCTTTTCAATTTACAGTGTTATTTGTTTTCTTATTTCATTGGCTTTGATAGATCTTTTAAGACTTATTTTTACAAAATTATCACTGCCTCTGCCAGTAAAGCACAGCCAAGATCTGCTCCATGCAATTATGACTCTCAATCCATACTCACTCTCCCGAAAATTATGGTGATTGTTTGCTTAAAGTATATGCAGATAAAAATAAATTTGAAGCTGAGAAGAATTTTGGTACCTGATTTATTTTAACCAGGATCACTGAGACTTTTTTTCTATTTCAATGGATAACAGAAAAACCAAATGACAGCATATATGTAACCTAGTATCTAACTGAATTCACAGCAATTGGTTTAAAGTTTGTAATAATTTATAATGTGTCAAGTATAGAAGTCTAGTTTTAGTAAATGCCTTCCAGGACACTTCCCAAAGTCATTGATTTTACCAGAATTGAATTAGTTTTACTTTTAATTGCAGTTTTAAAAAAAAATGAGAAAGAGTGAAACAAAGAAAACCAAAAATCCACAGCAAAATTTAAGCTAGAGGACATGTTAAGGTACAAGGAACTGTTATCTTCAAAGTGAAGGGTTTTCAATCTGATGGTAGAAAATAGAGGGTTTTCCTTCTGAGCTGCACTTATCTAATTCTTATTCTGGTTGTGTGAGTAAACTTGCTGGTTTCCTGAAACTAAGCATAATTAGATCTATATTTTGGATGCTTTCTTCTTTTGCTGACAATATTTGCATCTTAGTATATTCAAACACCAATTACAACAACAACGTGTTTGTATAAAAAACAGAGATTTGTGATTTTTCTGCCTGGGAAACTGGACTGTCACCCTACCAAGAAAAAAAAACCAACACATACGTACCAAGGTACCAAGTAGCTAAGTAGCCATGGAACTACAGGAGAAACAAACAAACAAATCTGTTTGAAATTGTAAATGGATCATTGGGACAATATAATGAAAAGCTGTCAAGCATTTTTACTGTTAGGGTAGCAGTCTTGATCTGTCACAGCAGGGGCTCATCAGTTAAAGCAAACATTTCTATGTTAAACAGTTCTTCCTAAACCAGACTGAGATGTGTGTTTTCTGCCTTTTCTTCTCTCCCGCTTCTCCCAGTACCAGCTTTAACAGACTGATAAATAAGAAGTTATCTTTCTCAAAGAATCTGTAGTTCATTTCAGTGAATAAGGAAGATTTTTTTTTTCAACTCACTAAAGGTTATGTTCAAAGAGGATGTTCAATACATCAGATCTTAAAGCTACCTGATAAAATTTTCCGGTTTTGCCACACTTGCATGACTGTGTTGTAGGAACATCCCCTGGCAAAGGTCAGGAATTTGCTCTTCCAGGAGATGTCCAGGATCCATGGCTGAACCTACTACCAGAAGAATGTGATTAGCTGAAGGATATTTGTAATTAACGTGAACTCTCCCCAGGCCATTATGACAAACTATTAGAGTGTGATGAGTCTTTCTTCACCTAAGCAATAGTCACATTCCATGAAGATAAAATCTCATAAGTACAAAGGACTTATGGACAAAAGGACATAAGGACAAAATCAAGTAGAGTCTTCATTCATTTTCATTTGTTTCTTAACTGCTACAGTGAATAACAGTTCATTGGGGTAAATCTATGAGGTAAGTGTGTAAGAAAAGTACCTTACACTCTTCTCAGCCATGCTTGTCAGGAAAGTCCTGTCATTCTGTTTGAGGTGCCACAAATTTTCGTTCTGTGAAACACTATGCCATTTTTTTAAATATTCTTTATTATTCTTTCAACAATTTGGAGAATTCTTTCAACAGTGTAATTCAATCTGTTCTCAAAATTGTTCTTATCGAACGTTTCCAAGCTATCAAGTGGTTTCTGTATCCATGCCAGCTAACAGATGATAGTTCAATCTACTACTGAAGATGGTTAGTTCTTAGGGACACTTCAGTCCTAGAACACAAAAAAGCTGTTAGTTGATTACCCAAGCACAAAATTGAATGCCCTCAAAACAGGCCAAAAATGAGTTACAGGGGCTTCATTTAGCCATAATATAAATCTTTCCACAGGGTAGAATGTCTGCCCTACAATGCTACTAAGTAATTAAATCCATCAGAATATGTGTTCTTAACATTATTCATGTCTACTAGTTGGAAAGTAGAACACGTGATATATAGAAAAAATAAAAAGAAAAATAAAAGAAAACTACATAAAGTTACAGAAAAAAAAACTTCTCAGAGGGAGGTTATTTAAACCCTGATTTTGCTATGATGGAGTGTGAAGGGAAGAGGAAACAGTCTTTGAAGACACATTATAAATCCCTTTGAGGTGGCTAAACTACAATTGGACCTCCTATCTTCCCTTTCCTCCTTCCATTTTCTGCAATTTAACTTTCATTTTTTCCAAGTTTACAACTTAACTAAGAGAGTTCAATATATTCTGCATTCAAAGTCGTACGGATCGTTTTCTTCTGCTTTAGCCTGTCCTTTGCAAAGACTGCCAATGTCAGACTATAGTAGATCTTACACCGTTTTTTTTTTCCTCGAGACCTGTTTGTCTACCATGTGAGGCCTGGATCTAAAAAAAGAAAGCCAATTTTACTTACTTGTGTAATAATGGCTTGCAGTCTTTCCAGTAAGCCAGATTTTAAAAAGCCAGAATAGGACCAAAATATTTGCTGTAAATTTCCCTTTATCATCCAGGCAATTAGCTCATTTTTCTTTTATCTTCCACAAGATCAGTACTCTTTTGATGTTTTCAAAACTGTCAGGGAAGTGGCCTTTGATGTCTTCAAATCAAAACTAGATATCCATCTGGAAGATACGCTTTAGTCAAATACACATTATTCAGCTCAGTGCAGGGATAACCAGGTGAAATTCTACAGTCCATGTTTCAAAGGTAGTCAACCAGATTAGCTAATGGGTTTTTTTTCTGCCATTACATTTTATGAAGCTATAAAAATGAAACACTATGTATCTTCATGCAGACCCTCAGAAAGGGATCGTAAAAAGAAGCGTGAGAGAAAGCAGACATGGTTACAGAATTATGAATTTTAGACCATGACAGCATGTGGAACAGTGGGGAAAAGTCAGAGAGATCAGAGATGGACAAAACCATCCACTGCAGAGAGAGCTGCAGAACTTCCATTACTTCCAGTTATTCTTTATTGAGAGTAGCAATATAATCATACAATAAAAAATGCCCAAAAGAAACATAACTATCCAACAATCAATATCTGATCATGGCAGAGTTAAGTCTACCCTTTCTACTGCCTGTATTATTTTCTGAGCAAGTTACTAAGTTCCATAATCACTTTTCTAAGATGTCTTCAGCAGTACTTTAACAAATCTGAAAATAACAGCATAAAGCTTGCATCAGGTAGCAGTAGATCAATTTCATTGACTGGAACACCATTTTGAATTTTGTTTTCAGAGCTCCTTTTTATAAAATCTGTGCAATGTCAATAGTTCCATTTTTAGAGGTAAAAAAACTCCAACACCTGAAGACTATTCTCCATTTATACATCCGAGAGTCAACTTCAGCCGATTTGTCATATCACAATGTTCACGCTAAATATTTATTCATTGTTGCGCCTAAATATTTTGAAAGTAATTTCTCATCTATGCTACTTTATATATATGCCTTTTCCCAAAGACAGATGAATTGCATTTTTTTTTACTTGTCATTAAATTGCTCTATTAGAATTTATTGGTTTTCTGCTCTGTTTCTTTCCGAACTCTTTTCCTGCACTATACCATAATCTGTGTAAATATGCAAACTCAGATTTCTGTGCACTATTTTGCTGAGAAAAAGAGACTGCTTCCTCTGTTTTTTTCTGGACTAGATTAAGTTTCCTAAAGGTTGAAAGAAGAAACGTAGTTCATAAACAAAGGATCTACCGACTGTACTAACTCCATTCCTTGTTGCACTTGGTTATTGCCCTCATTGCTCTTTTGAGCCAAATAAAAGGAGTGAGGTTGTATTAAGCAGTTTCATTTTCTGCCTTGGTTCTTCCTAGCCAGAACCCTGTCTAAGAATGGGTTACACATAGTTGGAGAAAAGCTTAATTTGCAAACTGATCCTCTCTTCCCATATGCAGACAACCGTTTATTTCCCACTCAGAAGCTCAGGCATGCAGACATTTAGAAGACCTTTCCTGGTGTCTTCCAGTATGTCTGGTAACTCTGTTCCAATCTTCCAGAAAAGAGAGAGAAGAAACTTCCATATGTGTATACATTGGCATACACATGTCCTTGTGCCAAAGTATATGTCCTGCCACCTAGCTCATGGCAAAAATTGGACCAAATAGCTGGTATAAAACATACTTGCCTGACAACATGATTCAATTGCTTTCTTATACGTATATTCATTCAGTTGGCACTATTCTGGAACTAATCGACTATCTGTAACCAAGCAGAATTCAGATGTCTTCACATCAGGAATAAACACTTGACATCACATTAAAATTTCAGAGAAAAGTTACTCAAAATATTCTCGTAAATGCTAATATTTAAAAGTTTGCACACAAAATGTAAAACGTAAACATGTAAAAACATGTAAAACACTTGGTGACTACACACAAGCTGCAAATGCGTACAAATGCAAAAGTATGCTTCCTGAATAATGTTTTTAAATGTGGTGTCTACCATACGCAGAATGCACCTATTGAATCTTCAATTTTTTTAAGGAGTTTTAAATTACTGAAAGTAATCTCTAGAAATGAAAAAACAACAGAACCCCACTCAGTGTTTGTACTTCCATTTTGGTCACTTCTAACACACTTATACCTGCAATTGTAAAGCCCTGTCTCTATATAACTTCATTATAATTCTGACTTTTAGCCACGTAATCAGACAATAAATTGTCATTTTTAAGGAGGTTCTTATGTAATCCACTGAACTAAAATAATGTCCAGCAAAGTAGCTTTTATTAATGCTGAGATATGAAAAGCCCCTTTGTGAGAAGCATTCTGGCACTCACAAGCCTTTCTGAAAGAGGCTGCTGGGTACATCCCTTTTGAAACTTTTCTCTTAATTTTTTTTCCCCATTTCCCCTGAGTTAAGCCACCATATCTCAGGTCATAGCAAAGACAGCAGCAGGCCAGAGTGAAGGCTGCTCATGCTGTTGCACATTGAAGAGAGAGTGTTGACCGCTGTGAGAATCATAAACCTCTCAGTTTGATGATCAACTGAGCAGTAAATTAATTAATCATCATTTTATGCCTCATCAAGCACTTTGCTGAGACTCTCAACAGGGGCCAGCTCAATTAGCCAATGGGAAGCAGACTGTTTTGTTTAGCTGGGTGAGTCTTCCATAAACAGAGGAAGCTTTGACAAGCTAATAAATATGTAATCTGTCTGTGTCACTAGCTGCAATGTGGGTCCACCTGTAAAGTTGTGGGATTCTGCTTGGTATGATAAGTAGCAACTTGAAAGAATTAGAGTGAGGTATCCTAAACTCCTTCTGAAACAAAGCACTTCTCATAGCTTATGTGCATCCTTAGCCAGTGAATTTGGGTTTGATTATTAGGAATCAAATACTTATTTTTGGTTACTGAATCAGGTATTTCTATCCTTTTAAAACAGATTCTTGTGTTAAGTACAGTAAAACCAGTCAGGCGCGTTTATAATTTTAAAATGCTCCTTTCCTTTTTCTTCCTTCCCCTTTCCTTCCCTCTACCCCCCCC
>VWYH01002916.1:581643-648552 GCA_013399365.1 Pampusana beccarii | reverse complement strand
AAAAAAAAAAGGCCTACTCCTCACAATAAAAGCTTGTGGCAACAAGCTTCTCATGACAAAAGCTTTTGAGCAAGTAGCAATAACGCTTCTGTCAAAACAGACAGGTTTGAAAAGTCCTTGTATCAAATTCTGCATTTCCACTGAAGTTACTGGAGTTACATCAATCTAACTGCAGCCAGAATTCAGCTCCCATCGCATTAGACATTTCATCATTCAGAATGCAAAACAGAAATCCACGTTTAGAAGTTTCAGCTCTGAGACAAATCACTGATTGTTGCAAATTTGTGCCGTTGACTTTCATGTACCTTTATGGCCATAAGGGTCCATTATGAATTTCTAATCTGATTTTCTGCATAACACTGCCCGTAACCTCTAGGTGAACAAGAGATAATCACTAACATATCCAAGCTCTTCTGAAAGATTTCAGGTGGTGTAAAATCTAGCACATCCTTTGATAACCAGTTCCTATAATTAATTATCATCACCAGGAAAAATGTGCAGCTTATTTCAGGCTTCATTTTATCTGGCTTCAAATTGCAAGTATTTCATTTTCCTAAATCTTGTTTCAGAGGAAGGGGCCCCAAATTTCTTGTAACGCAGATTTCAATAGAAAGAGTTTCTCCCAACTTTTTTACAGTCTCTCCTTTCTTGAGAAAATAGTGTTCTTGGGAAACTGAATGGCATTTTCATCTGCTCAGCAGCAAATAGCCTTGTATGTAACACTGATGTGTTGCCAGAGCTGGAAGGAACTGCCTTGTCTCTCCTTGTTCTTGACCATATAGACTCAGACTCTAAAGAGATAAATGTTACTTTTCTACAGTTTTTTGAGTTTTATGCCACCCCTGGTTTTGGACTGCTGAGGCTGGCCACAGTGATAAGTTGCTAACACTTTGATGCAATGGTGTTGAGAGGCAGAAGGGTTGAACGGATGACTTGTTAGGAAATGTGTCTACAGAGACCTCATACAACTAAAGCATTAGGGCACAGCATAACTCCTGGTCCAACGTAAGAAGTGCTTTGGTTTTCCCAAAAAGAAGGTGTAGAAACACTGATACATTTGGAAGGAGTGACACCAGAGTCTCCTCAAGTGTCCATGCAGACTAGAATGACAATTCACTACACCCATTTCTCCAACCATTGAGAATGGTAGCGGTTCAACTGGAAACAACAGCTCAAATGTTGGGAACTAATTTATAAATCACAGACAGCCTTAAAACTTACTCCTAGAGTTAGATCATCATGTGAAGGAGTGCAGGAGATACTTACATTTGACTCAATTTAGTCACTAAGACAATTCTGTCAGTCCTGTGCTTCCACCTTAAAACATCTGGGATTTTCTGGCATGCAGTTTACCAAAATGTCTAGATTCCTCCCTGTATGAGCATTTCATATGTACAGCTCCATCAGTCTTTGTACCATGTACAAATTTTATTAGCAAAGGTTTTCTACAGTCCTTCCAAGCTATTGCAAAGGAGAGTGTAACAGAAATCTCAGTGTTCCTTTGTAAATGACTGCACACAGTGATGACTCCTTTTAGCTGTTCTATTTTTAAACTCAGTCAGTCTGGTTTTAATACATTTACTTTTCTGCAATGATTTCACACAGCACTAGCTTTTTGGCTGTGTCAAGGACATGCGTTTGAGCCTTCTGGCTGCAGAAAAAAATACTGTGAGCCCAAATGCACTCTTCACCTCAGTAGAGGTTACTACATTGACATCCTGAATGATGCCTTTTCTTATACAAAGGGAAAAGGAACAACAATGGGAATTGGGGAATGGTGGGAAGAAGGAAAATAGGAAGCTGTCATTTATGCAGCTTCAAGGATGGCGAGGGCCTTCTGGAATGGAAGAAGGAGTAACGGGATTAATGGGAGCATGTGAGGAACAGTGAGAGGTGGCACATTGTCACTTTCCACAGAAGACCTGGTGGTATAAAACATCTGATCTAGGGAAGCAAGAATTGATCCTACCGCTTATCAGGATGGTGAGCCCTACCTACATCTGTGCCAGATACACTTAGAGAGACCTCTCTGTAAGAAAATTTCTGGTTCCACTGAAAAGTAATATCAAATTTATTTGACCAGCCTACTTCCCAGAGATCAAACTGGTCATCACTGAGTTTCCAGTACCTAGAGATGTGGTTTCAAGCTTAGTTTTGAAAAATGTTTCTCATGGAATTCATGCACAGAAATTAATAATTTTGTTAACATATATGTGCATGAAAAGGAATATTTGTATTCCTTTGTATTTCTTGTTATACTCCTATAAGCAAATGCAAGCATACATGCACTCTTCAAAATTTTGCTCCTGTTGCCTGTATAAATGGGTATCAGTCTATTACTCTGTTTCTCACAAAATATTCTACAATATGTAACTATTTCAAGGAATGAGACAGTGCCAAACAATGCAGCAATATATTTCATGAATTAAAAGATAAGTTTGTTTTGCTGATATTCATGAAACTTTTTTTTTACCTCGCTATTCAGATGAATGGCAATTTTGCCCTGCAAGGGTTGGTGTGAACACAGGTTTCTGCTTCAGGTCATGTGGGTTCAAGACTCTAGAGTTTCACTTTGAATTTGATGATTGCTCACTGAGAACCATTTGTCTTCACTCACATAAATCAGCCTACATTCAGCAAGAACAGGCCGTGGTTTCCTCAATGCTTCTAAAAAGGAGTGAGCTTCTAGAATGTTTTTAATGGTTGTAGATTTCTTAGTGAAAATTTTGCAGAGTGGTAGTCAAAACAATTCCTTGGAAAGTACACGTGTTTCTACTCCGCATACCTCTTACATTTGTGTTTCAATGTCTTTTTAAAACAGCAGAGACTTTTTTTCAAGCCTATGATTAAAAAATAAAAATAAAAGTAAATAAAAATATCTGAAATGAGCTTCCAGTGCACTCACCTGGGCCCTGGTCCGGTACTCATTAGAGTCTGATCAGAGGCTTTCAGCAGCTTCATGGAACATTGGACTGTGAGGCATCATTAGCAATATGTTATTACAAAACCAGGTAGAGACAAATAATATAAAGGAAGAACTTTCCCCCTTTTACCTTTACTTACCTGTTCTAGACATCTCTGAATGTCATTAGTCTTAAACCAGGAGCAAATCGGAATGACTTTAGCTCGTTTTTCCACTCTGCTTTTGTGGATAATTTTCAGTGATAATTTTTCTGTGTTCACAATGTGAAATTCACTCTGCCTTGTTCTATTTTACAATAACCATTCTTAAAGGCACTTTGAAGTGAACAACCCAGAATAATCATAAATCTCACTGTCATACAGGCATATGTGAACTTTCTTTTGAAAACTTCATTGTTACTCACCTATTCTGTCTGAGATTACCTCAACCCCATACTTTTCATCCTTTATTCTTTTTGTAAAGGGCAGAAACTTTAAAAATCTCACAAACTCTAATCTCAATTCAATTACGATTTGACTAATTATACCACATTAATTTTAGCCCTTTTGTTTTTGTCCAAGATTAATACTGGAGTGTCTCAGATGACTCTACAGGCAGTCCCTTTATGCATCCAAAGTGTAAAGCTGAAATGAGAAATACACAGCACAAAAAAACTTCACTTAAGAGCACTGGGAATATGACTATGCTGGTGATTAAACAACAATATCTAATCTGGTTTCAGGCCTACAGCTGAAAATCATCTTTCGTAGAAGTGGGCCCGCCAAGGTTATTGTAAAATTATCCCAGGCACCAAAGTGATGAATGGTCCCAGCATTTGCTGTGATATGGATGCCATCCCTGTGGGGCTTCACCAAGCGGGATTTTTCATGTGGACAGACTCACATGGAGGACAGATGGGAAAGAAAACAAAATTAGTTGATCTGTGCTAGAGCAAAAATCCATCTTTCTTTTGCTACCCAGATTGTGCACTTGCTTTACTGCAGACACAGAAATGCGTTTTCTAATTACATGACTCTTCCCTTTTTTCCTTTGTGGAGGGATCTTAATGTTTTATGCTGACCTTGGGTTTAGTGCTGATTTGCATTCTTGAACTTTCATGCCAGCCTAATTTTAGACATGCTAATCAGTAAGCCTAGTATCTAAGTTAACACAAAAATAGTGTCTCTAGTTGCATTGATAACAGCTTTAGTCCAATTTTTAAGATAGGCAGTTCTCAACAGTAAAAAAGTTTAAAATGGAAGCAATCATTCAAGCTTAGCTTTGCCAAAGTCCAGCTAATAAGCCAGTCATAGAGTAACAGTTTCATTTAGCATAGGCAGGCTTCCCAGGCCCTAGTCCTGGGATGATATGAGCAACTCCTCTGACAAAGAAACTGCAACCAGTGCCTCGCAGAATCGGAGCCAATCATGGTTTGGGCAGCACATCAGAGAAAAATCAGCTCTTAGACATTTTAAATGTTCGATGGCGAAAAGAAGTCTCTTTGATACTGACATCGTTAAGTGCTCATGACAGAGGAGGGTAGGAATTAACTTCCTCTGTCACATCTGTAAGTGGCACAGTTTGAATCTCAGATAACAGAAAAGTTACAAAGTCCATCATGTATTTGTCTAAAAAGTAAATTTTGGATAAGTCAGTATCGAACTGCTTTAAATTGTCCACATAATTTTAAATGTACTGTTAACTACACATCACCATATTTAGGACATAGGAAGTATTATACCAACAACTTTTCCAGAAGAGAGAGAAATACAATAAATATTTGATGTATTATTCTATCTGCATTTATGTCTTAACCAGATTTCCCAGAGTGAGAGGTTAAACTTGAAAAGCCAGCAGAGATGCTAGGATTATTTAACTGCAACATAACTAACACCTTAACAACTGATTTGTCAGAATAAATTGCAGTCCAGAGTGCTGTGAGTTTTCAAACTAAATTTGTTCTGAAGATAAAAGGCACTTCTTAAAAAATCATAGTTCTTGTTCTAACCGTTCCCCCACCCTTGCCTTCAAGGCATTTCTTATAACTCTGATAAAATCACAGACCAGGTGCTGCAAGATTTTCAAAATAATAAATTCCAATCTGTCACTAAAAAATAAAAGGTTAAACAAGTTTATAGAGGGAGTGCTGTTCCAGGTGTTATTTTGAAAGTGTATGCCTAATTTATCATTTTTCAGTAATAGTTACAAGTGATAAAGATCATGTAAATACTCTGTATTAGAAATAAGCTTTCATTTTGTCATGCAGATAGTACTAATGACTAAATAGACTTTAATCAGATCTCCACCTACTAGCATTAGAACTTCTTAAAGTTAGTGCTATCATCAGATTTTCTCTAAAATAAAATGCTCACGCTGTAGAAACAAAAACAAAATGAAACTCAAACATTGGTTATATACTAGTTTTTATAAGAACCAGCAGCATGAAAACTTTTCACAAATCACCTACTTCGGAATGGACCTTGTATAGGTTCAGTGGGTGAGTCTACCAAGTGGAACGAGGCGATGGAAACTGTTAACATCTTCCATATGTGACAACCTTTAAATTATAATACTATTTTGGATACGGTGAATGGACTGTTCTAAAACAGCAGTATGTCAGACGGATGGCTGGGTTTCCTTATAGTTTCTTTTTCACTGTTTTCAGTCAGTATTATACAGTTCTAGTTCTGCTGTCTTGTCCATTATTTATTAAAAAGTTGAGCTAAAAAATAGCACAATCCAAGAGGCCTGAAATGTGTGCTTTGGCACACCGTAAATCAAAGGGAAGGATATGTTTCTCAGTCATTTTAAAACCAGGAAGAAAATCCAGGCCACAGTTAAAGTGTACAGCTACTGTCACCCACCAAAACCAGAACAGGCATGTTCTTGAGTACCATTCAATTAATTTTTTTTCACTGGCTGCAGAATGGGTTGCTCAGTCTCTGACCAATTCTGTGGTTTCTAAATCAAGTATGGTAGCATTTAGGGTGGCATTATGCTGCAAAGAGGTAGTAAAGCGCTATGGATAGGCTTCTACATGTCTATCTATATATTTCACAGGCTCCATAAAAGAAGAGAGGCTTCCTTGTCCAACAACGAACAAAATTTCTTTCCCTTTACTTCCCTCTGTGCTACTCTAAAATCTCTCTCTTATTTCCATAGCTTTCCCTCCCTGATCCCATACAAATGTCATGGCAGAACTTAACTTCCCTGAAACTTTCCTGTTGAACTAATTTCCAGAAAAGTCATAAACAGAGCTCACTCTAAGCTTAGCTTGTATGGATTGCAGCGGTGGACTTACAAATTCTTCAGATACAATAAATATATGAACTCAGGATCTCAGGGCACTTTCTTGTATAAAATTGGAAAAGGGCAAAATTGTAGACTGAGCAGAAATGAAAACTGAGTTTCCTCATACACAGTTAAGGACTATTATTTAAAAGAAAAGAAGGTCTTCCCCATGAAAATTTCTGTTGCATTTTGAAACTCTAGGGAAGATTTATACCAGCTTACCTCAAGGAGCAAAAAAGATGAATTACTGTAGCTATACTACATAGCTGTATTGAGGTTTCTCAATGTGGAAGCAAGCTTCTACTGCTAACACACAAGTAAGCTGAAGTTTGCATTGCTTCCTTGTAAGATTACCATGCAAGTTGCACAATGCATACAATTGTGAAGCTTTGCAGTGTTGTGGCTGATCCTGTGTGTTTAACTCTTGGGTTTTAATATGTGGTGATTACCCTTAAATGGGGAGTCTTTTAGCAAGGCAAGTAAATTACTCTAAATTAATACGTTTAATTTTTTGGGAGCAGTGAAAGAATCATTCTACAAGTAATTTTCAGTAGTTCTTATTAAATAGTAATCAGTTGAGTTATTTAGTGTGAATTCAACTGAGATAAATAAACTGGTAGTTTCTTGAAACTAAAAATAATTATCCAACTTAGTATGTGAAAATAACATCTAGAAAACTTATGAATAATTAATATTGTTAGTTCTTTCTTAGATACCATGACTAGCTGTTCTCTATCATATACTCTTGTAGAGTGTGTAAGACACTTTACACTACTTGCAAAATGGACATTTCTTTTACCCCTTTAAGGTAGATGAGTTCTGAGTGTTTTGTAGTCTTACTGTATTTCTTTCTTTTAGGCAGGCATTTAAAACTTTTTTACTTTGAAGCTGAGAAATATTTGAGCACACCAAAGTTATTTTGTCATTGTACATTACTCCTCATAGATAATGGAAAGAATTAATAATTAAAAGTTTCACAAAAAACATTTATTTTAAAGCTAAAGAGAAATAGGAGGAAATGGTGGTACTGAGCTTCAGCACCAGAGAGCAGCACCATCTAAGAATTGTAATTCAGAGTTTTTCTCTTGAACCCAAATCCTCCTCTGGACAAAACAAACATGCCCTCTCTTCCTTGGGGTATAGAGTATGTAATTCTCCTTTTGGATAACTTTCCCAGCTGACAGATGTAAAGAGGGACACATAGTAATGGTTGGGGTTTTTTACCACTTTGATACATACTCAATACATTTGCTTCTGAAATGGCACGAGTAAGTAGCTCAAGTTTTAACACCAGAGCACATGATTAATCTAGATCTAACATGACTGAGAAAAGTACTGTCAACCGTAAGACCAGCTCTGTACCCCAAACAGATAGATTTGGCTTAGCAATATCTAGCCCTCGATTTTATTTTATTTAGGATTTATAAATAACAATAATGTCAAACGACTAGTAGATACTACTGTTCTCCTTGGGAATGGTTCAGCAATGCCCTCTGGCAGTTTTTACGCTGAGCATGGGAGCGCAAAAGAAAGTCTAAAAGGCATGCAGTTACCCCCAGGAAATAATTACAATGCAAAAAGCACTGGATGCTACAAGTGACATTCCAGTAAACGAGGTGAACTTGTATCATCTGTATCATTGCCCTGCTTTGCCTCAGGGATATTTCTGCCAAAGGAATATCATCCACTTCCAAGAACAGCCAAGGACGGAGGTGGAGCTGCGCATCAGCCATTCCAGGTCTGAGCCTCAGGGAGCCAGAAGCTGTGGGCAAAGAAAATGTCAACCAAGCCAAGCACTGACATTGCAACTCCCAAAAGCCATGGCAAGAAAGCTTGCTGGAGGTGATTTTTAACCACCAGGTTGGAAACCAAACCACACCCAGAGCAGCCTTGCTTATATATGAGTCTTTCTTATTCCAAACTTAATGATTAAGAGAAATACGGGAAGCAAAGTATTTTTTTATGCCTCATTCTGTTCACACTCTCATGGGAGCAGGATAAAATTCTTCTCTCTTCTTGGGCTATGTTAAAATTCAAAGTTTAACCAATGCTGGAATTGTTTCAATTCTAACCTTCCTTCAGTGTCTGCTGAAGGAGTTTCTCTTTGCAATAGGTAGAAGCCATACCCAAACCACACTGCAGAAACAACAGCTGGAAGAACAAACAATTAAGGTGAATGTGGCCAGGTTTTATCCAACAATTTTCCTCGCTCACTACAACCTTTTAAACCAACCCAGCTAGCCTCACATATATACACACAAAACCTATACTTACTTAGATTTTCTTAACCTGAGTATGGTTTCCAGAGCCACACAGAACAGCAGTATTCAGTACACGGTACTGTTGTTCTCTTTCACTTGATTTCAAAATGCCTTCAAATATTGCATATTGGCCATTTCAGAATTGGAACAAACTCTTCCACATTTTCTAGATGCCTTCTGGGAATATATAAAATAATGTCGATAGGACCAGAAATTAATGCACTTACATACCTCTTTTCTGTCTCTGCATTACCACTATCATAAAAATAGGATTTGACTTGAAAGTCTGTGGTGTCTAAATACACTTTCAGCACCTTCAACTGATCTGTGCTATGCAGCTCTGTACTACAGTACTGGCTTCTAGACACTTGTTCAAACCAAGCCCGTCTTCTGAGCCTTCCAAGCTATATTGTCAATAATACTCAGAGATGGGCCTGCCAGAACCATCAGATTATCCCATCTCCAAATAAAACAAGTAACAAAAATGCTTAATTTGAAGTTGCATTAAGCACTTTTGCCTCACATAACCAGCACTTTTGGAAAGGTCTCATTGACCTTGGCAGCATATTCGAATATGGCTGAACAGTTCTTGAGCAATTTTTCCGATGAATTAGGCACAAACAGGCATGTGTTATTGGGCACACATGCAGCATTTTCCATCTCCTCTTTCCCCTTAAAAATTAATGATTTCATAAAACTACCATGTAAAGAAAGTCACAGCAAGCAGCATGTCCTAGTGTATTACTGGCTCACATTTGGTATTTGAAATTACTTAGCTAGATGCTTTATAAGCACCATAGAGTTGAGTTCTGAGCAGAGACAAGGTACTCAAATGCATTTATATTTTCTAACATTCATCTTAATCACAGACTTATCATAACCTGGACATGTGAACCGAGTGTGCACAGTTTCATTATCAAAGAGGAAAAACTTATGAATTTGGAAGCATTGACACCATGTATTAAACTCAGTCATCAACTTTTCACAAATGTAAAAGCTACACCAGTGAAAGGAGAGAATAGTGATAAAAGTATGACATGCTGTGCAAGAAGTATGTGTATTCAGTAGTTTTAAGATGCCTTGGGAAAGTGTGTAAAAACCATCCCACTGCTGCAATTGTAATCTTGTGGAAGTCTTCAGCTCTTATTTTATTGCCAGGTGATTCTAAAGATCTGCCCTTTTTCCTGCCAACTTGTTGTCAGACATCATTACTCCAGTTTTGACCTGAGCAGGGAATCAGCATTACATTGACGCTGCTGCACTGATGAGTACCCCCTGCTTGTCTGCCTTTCTCCATTTCCACACCTGTCCCATCAAGTGCCATTCTTCATTTGTCTCTGTTCTGACCATTGATCATTCTGTTCTGCACCCATACCTTAACTCGCAAGTTGGCCTTTCTTCTTTCATGAACTTCAGAACACCACTACCTTTCTTTCTTCCTTTCACAATTCTATCTCTTCCTTTTCCCTGTGGGTCAAATGAAAAAGAAATTCTGAAAAATTGGGAGGAGAGAAAGAGAAAATGAAACATCTTGTGTTATAAGACAGCACCTCAACTAGAAAAATTATGACTCATCTGTAGCTTTCAGCACACATCTTTTTTTGTGTAATACTCTGACTGGCACCAAACATAAACATCTGTTACCATGAGAATCTTCACTTGCCATTCGACCTTGTTCCTTCACACTTTCCCATAACGAATAATGTGTTCCGAGAGTTTTATTGCTTTAACATCATGTAACACAAAAAAATGTAACACAAGCCTTAGCTCTATGTTCATGTGCAGATGTTAGGATACAGTACAAAGTTCAGTGCCATTATCCCACTTCACAAAAGGAAAGACCAAGAAAGAGAAAACAATTAACACAACAAACCACTAGCATAGCCACGTGGTCACTGAGGCATACTGCCACTCGAACAAACTGAGAGAGCCATCTATAGTGTGAGTAGAAGTCCAGTCCCATCATTGCTGTAGCTTCAGCTGGAACTTCAGCTACGTAAATAATGTGCGGCTGGATTCATAATGGACATTAAAAGATGTTTTCTTGATTTCTTATAACATTTGTAGTGGAAATGCCTATAGAGGACAGTTTTCTTAGAGTTTAGAAAACATCCAGCAAAACTTTTGTAGACTAGTTAGAGGCATAGAGGATTTTATGAAACTGTTGAAATAGAATTATATCATTCTGCTCAGTGGCATGCTAAGTTGACTTATATGATTCCACAGTTTCTTTCAAACATATATTTGCATTTCTTTATAATGGAGCAGTAAGTTAGTAAACTGCACTTTTCCGAACTCTACTATTCATTAGCACAAGTACAGACAATTAACTATCTTGGAACTTTTATTTGGAATTAAGAGAGGAGAGAAACATGAGAGCAGTTGAAAGAAAGATTTCTCAGGAAAAAAAGCAAAGCTATTTAATGTTCTTTTCAATTTGGTTTGATGTTTATTTGTTTTTTCAGTCTGCAGTAAGTGCCTCCTTAAGATCACATGAAAAGTTATTAGGGAAAAGAAGAAAGCTTTGTAGAGTTTATTTGTTCCAACAAAAGCTAGAGAAATTAAATAAAAACAAACTGAACATAAAATATGTAAAGATAGTACATGCTGCAAACTAATAAGTTATTTTTAAAAAGGAAATTTAATAAAGCAATGCTGTTAGCTATTTGAAAACTGGAAAAATGATACTTTGACATCCTGAGAATGTTGGCAAGTCTTCCTACCTGAGCTGGAGTGCGAAAAACTAGTTATTTTACCAATTTTATTTGCAATCAGAATGAACTAGATGACAATATTATTCAAACATGTAACAGGAAATATAATTGTCTTTCCAAAATACCACATAGCATAAATAATATAGACTTTCACTGTAGGATTTTGAAAGCAAGGTGTTCTCTCATGTTCTCTGTGTCTGTAGTTCCATCACATAAACCTAAACTACTACAGTTCACTGTCAGTGAACAATTTTGAATACTGAATCCCAAAACTAATATTTGCTGTTGCAATATACTGAAGGAATCAAAATAAAAATAGAACTGCAAATAAAAATGTTCCTCTCCACAATATGTAATGATTTAAAAGAATGTAAAATCAGCCTATTGTCACAATCTCATTGTTACTATTAATGATAGTACAAACGCTTGATTTTTAAGTATCTGCACTGAAAAGATCTGTTTGATGTAACAGTTACAATGGAAACAACTCAGTTGCAGTGCATGCTGGGCTATATAGCTGTGCGAAAGCTGTTGATGCATGAGACTTCACTGTGACAGCCTTACAACATATATTTATATATGATTGTTTTACTTCTTTCTTAAATGGAAAGAAATTTCAAGACAGTAACATTTAGCTGTCCTGTAATTTAGTGTTAGCCTATTAGTGGTGGCAGGATATTTTATAGAATCATAGAATCACAGAATGTTAGGAATTGGAAGGGACCTCAAAAGATCATCTAGTCCAATCCCCCCACTGGAGCAGGAACACCCAGATGAGGTTACACAGGAAGGCATCCAGGTGGGTTTTGAATGTCTGCTGAAAAGGAGACTCCACAACCTCCCTGGGCAGCCTGTTCCAGCACTCTGTCATCCTCACTGTGCACTGTGAAGAAGTTTCTTCTCATATTTAAGTGGAACTTCCTGTGTTCCAGTTTGTACCCATTGTCCCTTGTCTCATCATTGGTTGTCACCGAGAAGAGCCTGGCTCCATCCTTGTGACACTCACCCTTTACGTACTTATCAACATTAATGAGGTCGTTTTAATAGCATTGTAGAAAGAACAGTCACACAGAGAACCAGTGAGGAAGGAGAAAAAGTTTTCACTTTGTTATATTTTCACACTTAGCATTTCTCTAGATTCTTGGCTGCCTGAAAAAATTTGTGGTTTAAAGTTATTATCAAAATGGTTGCTTGGGCAAACTTTTGCTTTGGACTTCCAGCTCTGAGTATAAGTATTAATCAAGTATTTCTAGAAAAAGTAACCTTTCCAAATACAAAAAATACAGGTCATTTGACCTGTCTTGTGTATATCATACAAATTCTATGATAACTTTGCATCTAAGAAGAGACTTGTGCTCTACAGAGAAAAAAAAANAAAAAAAAAAAAAAAAAAAGGTAGATTAATGAAAAAGCAAAAGAGAACAGAGGATCTCTGAGATAAATTCCCGAAGATTACTAAAGGTCTAGCATGGGTGCATCTGAAGCATTAATTACTTCTGCAAAAGAAAACCTTTTTTTGGAAAGGAAACCATCAAGAAAGAGTTTGGTGCAAAGTGTTAATGAAAAGCCATTCTGGTAAATGGTAGCTGAACTTCTTGAATACTCTTCCTAAGAACCGAAGTGAGAAATTACAAAATCCCAAAAACTTTTTTCCCATTAAGTACTAAAAGTCATCAGAGGAGCACTGAGGCTACACCAGAGAGGACACAGCTAAAGTTTCTTGTCTTGTTACTATTAGTGGCAAAGTGATGTATACTATGCCAACTTAAGAGCTGTTGGCAGCTCGACAGCTGGCATCCCATGTTATGGGATGCCGAGAGGCTTACAGAACTTGGTAGACTCACCAACAGAGTCCTGAAGTTCAGGTCTTTACTGTCAAGATGGGTGACACGAGTTTTACAGGATGGAGGGTCAGAAGAGCCATCTCCCTTACTCATGTAAAGCACTTTCCCATAGCCAGACTGAGTGGTGGGGCCCAATCAGAATGAATACAGCTTTCTCCTGACTGACATGCCTCTATCTCTTTCCCACCAAGGTTTTTTTTTGGAGGACTGGGAGGAGCAGAAAGACAGGGGCAGGAGGAATGGGGAGAACTCACCCCTATCTGCTCTTAGCCAGATATATAGCCTGGGAACACACCCACATCAGACAGCTCAAAATCAGTCTGGGCATAGCCAGCCGTGTAGGTCACATTCCCTCCAGCTGTCCTACATTGCCTGCCTGAAGCCAGCTATCTTCATGATTGTGTCATCTGCCTCAGGTTTAATTCACTGCATCTGTGTGTATCTGTTGCATGGTGCCAGAGCTGTGGAAAGAGGCAAACACTGATGGAGGTCTGGAGAACAGGGAGACAACCCCAGGCTATGTTCCAGAGAAAGCAGCAGTCTCAGGCGCTGCCCCAAGGCAAAGATGACTGTCTACTGCCCCCAGCTACCTCTCCCAAGAGGTGTGTTGTGGAGCAGGGACTGTTTAACAGGTTTCAAAATGTGTGGTGGTGAGGGGAAGGTGGGGAACGTAATTTAGGCCTGCAAGAAAAGCATTTCAGATCTTTTAGTTCTTATTGCTGCCCCTCTGGTAATCTCCAAAGCTCATAAACTTCTCAGAAGGCCATGCCACATTTGAATGCTTTGAGATATTAAATATCTGCATATGGCTTCCTTTCCAAGGTCTTCAAATTTTTATGATTTTCTGAAGTTAAGATTATAAGCATTTATTTTCACAGATGCTTGAATCTCTTTGTGTTGGATTTAATGGTTCTTATTAATGACTTCACTCATATAATAAATGTTTAGAAAAAGAAACTTCATTGAAAAATCTGTGCCAGACATAGGTCCTTGTGTGGGCAAGACGCTGTCCTTTCCTCTGCTGATAGCCATGGCACCATTTTCCTGTCGTAGAAGCAAGAGAAACCCTTCTTGATGACTTCAGAAGTATGTGTTGCCTTTCCTATTGAGATGGCGGAGGTAAAAGACAAACAAGCAGAAAACAGACCTATGCTTCCTTAGGACTGACAGAGAGCAGAGAAGATATTCACATTCCTAAGGGGAGAACTCATATGAGGGTCTGAAGACAACCACTCAGACGCCTATCTTGTCCATTGTGTTGCCTTGCTAATTTTCAATAAACTAGAGCAGTGACAAAGGTCACCCATGTGTACAGACTGAAGAGAGTACTCCTTTTCAAGAAATAACTAAGGTAACTTCTTCCTCGCTACGGATTTAGAGGAAAAACTCCCACGTCAGACAGTGGAGAAACATTCTACACCTGCTTGGCTGTGCTTCAGCCATTCACCCAAAGCTCACAAGGATTGCCACCAGAATCACATGGACATGGTAACAGTTATTTATCCTAATACATGAGCTCACTCACATGCCCATGATACAAGAACAAGGTAAGAGACAGAGTTGCCAGACAAGAGTCCTACAGATAACATAGCATTCCTTCTGAAGGGTCTCCAAAGGCTCCTCTTCAGGCTGATGTGAAACAGCTTGTGGGGAAATTTGTTTCTTCTTCCTCCTGTCTATTTTTCCCCTCCACCCAAGAATACCCAGATTGAATATCCAGAATATCCATCTGCTGTTCCAGATTCACTCTTCGGGAGTTATATTGCACTCATACTGTCTACTAAATACCTTTCCACAGTGATTATTAACGTATTTTGCTGTTAAAGACTCTCCACAGTCATAAGGTCCAAAACTGTTTTCTAGTGAAAGATACAACAGACACGATCATTAGGAGTACCACGTTGGCCACATGGATGTGTGATCCAGAGCCAACAAGCTGTGAAGAGAAAGTTGTATAGATTTTTCATACAAAAATCAGAGGGGATCTAGTTCCAGGGATGCTCCCAGCAGCACACACGAGGCACAATGCTTGGGCCTCTTGTAGAAAGAGAGTTTGAAGTTTCCACATAGTGTTCAAGGCTGAGCTTCCTCATACCTGGGAGGACCGGTTACCAAAATAACCACACCAGCCTTCCAGCTGCCTTTGCAGTTAGCTCCCATGGCCTCTGGGAGGCTTTGTGAACAATTAGTGTTGTGGGTGATAAGCTGCTTTAGATCAACAATTGTTATCTTCTTATTTACATAATTCCAATGATAAAATATTCTTTTAAGGGCAAGGTTATGGTTAAGAAAAAAGTTTGAAGCTTCTTCTCAGCACTTACTCTAACTTTCAGTATTTCAGGGTTTTTTGATTTAATAATCTTTGAAAATTATTTTACCATGTATGTTGCTTGTCTCTGTTACTAAGATAACTATTAGTAAAAAGTGATTATTATTGTGAACAAAGATTTGATACAATGAGAGGTGAGCAATCCAACTGAAAAACTGCTTCAATTTGAGGAAGCCACATATCTTTTCTAATTTTTCTGAAAGCAAATAGCTGGCAATGAAATATTACAGCTAGAGTAGTTACTATCCAATACACCCACACCTGGGGCCCTAGGCTTGAAACTGTGAAAGAAGGGTGTAATAGAAAAGTGTACCAGTCATTACTGTAACATGTAAGTATGCTGCAGAACAGGCCTACTTAGGTGGTCATATGAACCAATGAAATCCCTGCTGGAACTTTTGTGCTTGCTGCTCTTGACTTTGACTGTGACTGTGTTGGGACACAGAAGAAAATTGTGATGGTTTTGTGACTGTGGAGTTTGCTTTATCATGCCCCTACATCAATGAACTGCAGTCAAAAATTGCAGTGCATTTTTTACACAGTTTTGTAACCACAGCTTTGTGAATGACTGTCCTTTAGTCACATTCAGATGTAGGGCTAACTCAGTGTATGGAAGCAAGTGCTTTATCCAGTATAAACCACAGCAGGTTACTGAAAAATTCCTTAAAAGTCTAAAGTTTGGCAAGTTCCCAAACAAACATAAAATCTTTAAAGACTTAAAAGACTTCCAATCTAGTACTCCACAAAGTTACTGCATTGGTACTCTAATGAATAAAAACGAGGCAAAACACTTGAGCAGTTTATCTGAAGTGAATATACTTTGGTGCAGCTTCTTTCAACATCCAGAACCCTACTCACTGATAAACTCTAATGCTGTTCTTTTCTCATGGGCAAGTGGTCTGTGAAGAGTTGATTGGGTCAATAGAAGAACTGTGCATTTGAATACACTCATGTGGCAGCCAGCTCAAGAAAACAGCGAAATTGTTCTTGTAAACAGCGAAGCTACAGCAAATAAAAGTGCTCATTAATGTAGGTGTTCTCCTGCTAGCATATGTGTCAGTCATGTAGGCATCCCTCCTTCTCCCCTCTCCTCTCATTTCATAAGCAAGATTAATTTGGTAAGTAAGACTTTGCAAAGACCAGACCAGTATGTTGGACTTGTATTAGCCTAGTGGTTGACTCTGCATAAAGTATGTACACATCTTTGAACTTGACTGTGCAGCCTGTCAAGTCATTTCTCATATCCTAGATTACTTCTCCTTCCCATCAAGATCTACAGTCCTAGATGGTTGGAAACCAACTGCCTCCTACTCCAAGCAGTAGAATACAAAGTACTAACTGAGAAGAAAATAAGATACTTGACTTCTGAACATCCATATTAGCCACTGGATTCACGTATTTTCTCTCTGCTGGCAAGAGAATATATACACCCCAGATGATATTTTATCTATGATCCTTATGGGCGATGAAACATTTATCATCGTTTTATGCAGCTGGGTCTGCATGAAGGCCAACAGTAACTAAACTGTTGGCATTCTGAAGTAGGGTATAGAAAGTTTAGATTCTAATAGCAACATCAGTAGTGATCCTTATGGCTGTCTATGATAGCATTACAGGTGAGTTTTTTCCTTCTGTTAAAGGCTTGTGACATTCACATGATGCAAAACTCTCTTACAAGTTTTATAATGGAAAAGCCTTTACAGTCTTTCAGCTATCGTCTGCCGCAAAGCACAGTTGTTACATATTCTGAGAACTTAGAATACGCTGTGATTGTGTCATATTCTGGCAGGCTTGAAAGTTCAAATACATAATCGAAAAAGGTCTGCCATTTCCTTGTGGCAGCCTATAACTTGAACATCATTTGAAAAATGAGAGTCAGTGGCCAGTCAGACCATTACTGATGCTGCAACTGTCTAGATATAAGTATTTTCATTTTGTTTATTGGCTAAAATACCACTGTGAATTGTTGGAAATCCTGGGCATTTTGGTAAAGGGTTATTGAAATAGCATTGAAAAAAATAAGCAAAAGGCAGTAAATTTTATAGCCACAATTTCGTTTCCTGGAACACATATTTGAAAGTGAGTAACAGAGTAACTATGAGATTCTTGGAGAAGTCAGAAGGTTTTACAAGAGCCATTTATTAGTGGAAGGGTTCAAAAAAGTTCAAATTATTTATAAAATGATATCTTCAAGAATTTTGCCTTCAGATTTGAACTCACAAGATTTGACGATATGTGCCAAATTACTCCTGTAAAACAGAAGCTACACGCTACACAAAGAGAATTAAATGGGAAAATAAATCAAACCTTAGGTCAGAAGCATTGCAGTAATGAGATCATATTTTTTTGTTTTATTTCCTCCTGCTTCAGCTCCTTCCTGAAGTTCTCAAAGGAAGAAAATAAAAAACATATTCTAGTGAACCGAGTTTTCAGATACAGGGACATTCAGTTAGCTGAGCTCTTCTATACATTCATGTCATGAATGCACTATATTCTTCTTCTTTTGTGTTAGTCCAAAAGCACTTTTGTAAACCATCAGTACATAGAATATGATGACACCATCACACCTGAACAGCAAAAAGGCCATGGCCTGGGTTGGCCTCAAAAATGAACTATCTTGCCTCATTGTTCCTTTGAGTCTGGAATATAGTACAGTAGAGAGATGGTACATCAGTCTTCCTGTCTCCTTTGCACTGAAAAGAGACATTTCTCCTCCAGGATTACTTACATAGCCATGTATAATAATTAAGTCTATTACAAATGAGAAATATATACGTACTCTCACCTTAGAGTGACATTCACATATGCAATTCTTCCTAACATAAGTGCGTTTTTTTGTTTTACTCACAGTATTTGCAGAGATGAGTAGGGCTCAACAAGCATTAGAAAAGCCAGCAAATTCTAGTCTACCTTTTATAATAAGAGTGATTTTTACTATAAACCGAAGTTCCAGTGTCTTCTGATGGTAAGCCAGATATTTGAGGTTGTTTTTTTTTGGTTAGTTGGTTGGGGGTTTTTTGTGGTTTTTTTAGGGTTTTTTTTTAGTTTTAATAGTAGAATAAATTCAATAATACAACGAAGTCTAATACAGGAAGGGGACCCTTATTAAAACAAAATGGAACTTCATGTGTTTCTGACCGTTCAAGCCTGAGGCTTCTCCCAGGTGCTAGTAATATATTGGCAGGCAAAGTCAGGCAAAAGTTCAAGGGAACAATTCTCTGCTTTTAAAAATCTGACAAGCAAAACTTCCAGTTACTGTTTTGAATAAATGATTTATGGCCAACTTTTTTAGGAACAGTTATCTGTCAAGGATATTTTGCTGAGAGTCCACCTCTTGAAAAATTTGTTAATTAACTGCTCTACCCAGGTAGTGAACTGTTTAGTGAAATATAGCTCTTCCATTTACGACTCAGAGCTTTTTTGCATTATCCTAATCACAAAGAAAAAGTAGTCACTCAGCCTTGGGAAAAGACTTAACTTCTGTACGTTGATGCACCCACCATTCACTTTTTCTTTCCTTTGATTTTTACTGCTGTGATTTCTATTACATTGTAGTACACCAAGAGTCTGGCTAAACTACCACTCTTCAGCCTTCACCAGTAGCCACAACTTGGAGAGATTTTTAAATACACTCTGCAGAGTTGTTCTGTTCTCTCTTTAAGATTAAAAAAGGGTGTTGTTTTGTTGGGGTTTTTTAAATATTTGTTATTAAAACGGTGAATGTATTGTTTCAAATTATAAATACTTCTTTTTTTAGCAAAACTTAGTAACTTAAAGTGTGCTATACCTGACTTATTTTACTCATTTGACTTTACAATTCCAAAGTAATATGCAGAAGTCTTAACTGAGAATATAGATATTCATATTATTTGAAGATAAGATTGCTTTAGTGCGTAATACTGTGCCAAATCCAGTATGCTGCAATCATCACAGAACACACTGAGCTAGCATAACAAAAAATTACATATAAAATAATGAAGCCTTGAAAATGCATTTGGTTTACTGATACATGTAGTCTCTACTTTCAAAACTTAAAAATTTCACTATTAAACCCATCTGATTTGCAGTTAGATTTTCACTGGAACAGCTATCTTGTTCAAAAGAGTAATTAAAAAAGAAAATCAAAATACCTATGAAATTTGTTTCTCATGTAGAGATAAAGTTGTGATTAGAATGATGGCTATCTAAGAAACAGGGTCCCTAGTTACCACAAATGTTTCTTGCAATTTGATCACATTTCAAAATGAAGAGACAGTATACCCACTCACTGTGTTGAACTACATTCCATGCATGAAGAATGTGGGTGTCCTTGCAGAAAGAGACAGAGTCCTGGAATTCTAAATAGCGAGAATACCTGTTGTATATTTTCAAGAAAAAGTCAATACAATTGTTGATTTTTAGTCATTCCTCTTCTTTTTTCAGCTACTGCCATTCAGAAATTTGGGATCCCAGGTAATCAAAATCTTTTGGAGTTACCTCTGTTTTGCACTTAGAAGCTCAAGATGAATAGTCGTGTGTAAGTTATACATTAAGCTCACACTGACATATACACCTAGGACACAGCATTTGCAATATTAAAGCCTTTCACCATATTTAATATTTGATAAAATCTAGCAATTCTTTGTTCTCTTGATTGTGTTAGATTTTAGAGTGGAGGGAAAGGCCCCATATAACTCCTGTTAAGTGACCTTACAGTTCCATCATCATCCCATGATCTCTCTCAAGGCATCTGCAGTATGATACAAATTTCTGAGAAGTGATTTCTTAAATGCCAGTATAACTAAACTGAACTACATTAACATTTGGCTTCTCTGGAATGGGACACTTACCACTACAAACGTAGAAAGGAGAAGGGCAATATGTAAAGGGTAACAGATTAGAAAGGAAGAAAATCTAAACTTAAGTGGAAAAGTACTAGAGAATGTTTCACATTCTGATAAAACAAAGACCATAATTGAAGTATGATGAACTGATTTGCAACCATCTTTTTTTTCTTTTTTTTTTTTTTTTTTNTTTTTTTTTTTTTTTTTTGAAAAGGGAATGTTAGACATCTCATTTAGTGGGGAATGAGATACAATAAAAACACAACAGAGAGTAAAATCAGTTTGGCCTTTCACATTTGTATATTTCTGAGGTGATTCGCTCTCTGTATGTGTTTTCATCCATTCTTCAATCCAGCATAAGACATTTTTCTAGAAGAAATTACACAATGTAGAATATATCCCAGGAGGCCCGGATTACACTGCGATAAAATTCTAAGAAAATATATTCCACACTGGACATTGCTTTTGAGACTTCACAAAGGCAATCAACTAAATGAAGAAAAGGACTTCCTCTCAAATAGTAGATCGCTCCACAGACAAAATAAATTATTCAACTAAAACATGTTTCTGAACTATTGGATATATTCCCAGCTTAACTGGCAATTATTTTGCCCTTTCTTGGTGGGGATAATTTCTTTGGTCTGGATAAAGTATTGAAGAGCATTTTCAGATGTACAAAGGTGGATATTGAATTTTCTTTGTCCCACAGAGTTAGAAAATATAATTTCAGCAATTTACAATATACTGGTTTTTATCAAGGCCTAATTTTTATTTATGTGTGGCTGATCAACACCACACTAACAGTGTGAGGAAGTGTTAAAAGCATATAGTCCGCTTAAAATGCTTGCAGTCTTATAAAAGTTAAGTTTGTAATAAGAATTACTGTATTTTATTCCTTTAATTTCTCACCAGAAAAATTTGGAGGAAATTTATTTTTTTAATTAAGTAGATCACCTATGTACAATTTTATTTTCCTTTCTGCAAAATTCATCAGGGTTTGCCTGAATAACCACAGGCACATGAAATTACACTCTTCCCACTATGTTGAATGAGAAAATCATAAAAAAAGATTTTAGTGCTCAAAACTCCTTCAGTATGTGATTCAAGAGGTGCCTGGCTGAGCCAGCTTTCCTTGACTTGACTCCACTGACAACATATAAAATGATCGGGAATCCCTTCCATTCCCTTCCTTGCACTCCTTGTGCAGAGCAACTGAATTCCACTGTTAATATACTCTCATACCTTATTTTTGAGATCCACTTGATTAGGTCCACAACAAGTAGTTAAACCCTAGTATTTGGTTTCTGAGATAACTTTACTACTGCTTTGTAAAACCTACTGTAAACATTGTGCTTTCATGACATATGTTAAACATCTTCTTGGACAGATATGAAAAGCCTCTGCCTCGAAAAGGGAGGAACACAGAAAAGTGAATGACATTTCTTCTTGTGGAATTACAGACAAGAGCTCTGAACTATCTTGGGAAAGATCACTCTAAAATCCAGTCAGCCAGACAAAACTGGACGATGTTTCAGATGTTTTCCTACTAATGAGCTTGGATTTAATCATCCCCTAATGAGTATTCTCACAAATTTAAAACTAAATATTTTTTAAATATGCGATAAATGTGTTTATGGAAATATTTCAAAGTAGTAGGAGATTTTTTTTAATTCTTACACCACCCTTAATTTGGTTGTTGATTTCTCTTACAGACAGATATTCAAACTGCTGGCCCTCCTCATAGTAAACACTATATATATATATATATATATAGGTGTTTTGGAGCTAGGAACACAACCACTACTAGTGAAACATGAATGGAATGTTAAAAATAAATAGTTAAGATAAATCCCAGTTAAAATAAAGAAGGAATAGTGGTAATGAAATAAAATATTAAATTTTCAAAAGAAACTTGAACAAAATAATAAGACAAAAAAATTCCCCGCTTTTTGTGCTGGGAAAGTGGGAGACTGAGTTCATTTTCATGAAATCTGTTGAACAAATAATTTCCCTTCTCTCTTCTCAAGATAAAGAAGGTAAGATTTGAAATATTTTTTTAAATGAAAATAAGGTTTCATTTAAAACCAGACAGTGCTGACCAAATAACGATGAATGTGCAAAAGAGAAAGAATATACTTCTTTAAATGGTGAAAAAATTACATTTAAGCAATATATCTAGAAAAGGGAAAATATTTTCCCTGTATACTGTAGTTCACCCCCAAAAACAGGAGGCTGGGAGGTGAGAGGGATTATAACAGCCTGATAGTCTTTTCAGTTTGCTGTACAGAAAGTCTGTAGCTAAACAGACAGAGAATAGCTGCATCTGTGATTTGCCCTGGCTCCACAACCTGAGTCTGAGGGGAGCTTGTGGCTGGAGGGGAGATTGCTCTTCTCCAGAGTCACAACAAACATGCACAGCCGGGCACTGCTTTTGCAGCACCTGGTGTAACTGGCAATGGGGGAGAAACAGAGCAAGCAGCAAACCTGCGGCAAGGGCGCAGAATAAGAGACCAGCTGTGAGGAGCACAAGGAACCGAGTGTCAGGAGTGACAGAAAGTAGATCATTTTCTAGCAGACCTCAGGGAATATTTGGGGTTTTCCCAGTCAAATAAGTCAGAGGTTGTTGCTGGATGGAACCTGCAGCATAAGGACACTGTGGGCAGGACCTCCTTTTGCACCTGAGAGACTGCATTTGCACCTTCAAAAAGTTAATTTCTTCTAGGTAATTCTCTTCTGTTCTCATAAAATTCCACTTAAGACACTGGACACCTGCTGCTGCACTCACTCCAAAGGAAAGGAGGTAAAGAAAAAAGCACTGCAGTATTGAAGCATTTTTCAACAGCAGCCATCTCACAGACAAAAAGCCCAGATCTTACAACAGTGTAGAGAGAAGAGTTATGATTACAGATTTTCTTTGGTTTTGGTTTACTGAAGATCATGCCTCGTAACTTTCCTAGATCTTTGCAGGAAGATTCCATTATAAACACAAGATGATTCATTCCAACATTATCCTAATGTTTACTATATGTAAATACGTATATATGTATCCTATGTCTTTATTTATTCATATATTAAAAATATGTATTGTGTATAAACACGTATAAATATATTTTTGCATAACTTTATAAATTGAAATTAATATTCAGCAACAAAATATAGTTTCACTAGTCCCCAGATTTACGATATGTCCATTTTGTGATGTCTTTTGGCATTGGGAATTTGTCTATTCGATACACACAGACAGAATCACACAGATACATAAGGATTAAAAACTTTACTGGAACAGAATACTGTCTGATAAGTTTAAGAGGCTTCTCAGGCTGTGGTTTGGAAACCGCTGAACTGAATGCCATGAAGTAAGTCAGGCAAATTTAAAACAAAGAGCCTTATTTCATTTGAATTAGATATCTTTGTTGGTTCCAGTTATAAAGAGTCCCCGGAATAATTATGTTTTAAAAAGAAACAATGTTCACCATTCAGTTTCATCAGGATTTAAACTCTGGAAATATTCCTGTGGTTAAAGAAGTTGGAAGATCACATCCTTCAAGCAGAGCCCTCAAGATAAGATTTAGGCCTTTGGCAGTCAAGATTGTTCTGGTTAGTAAGTGGTATAAGTAGCTGAGATTACTGCTTATTACTGGTACAGAAGTTGTTCTCTAATTTAGCAGAACTATTACATCTTACATTTTGTTGTGCAAATATTTCAACCATCTGTGCAAGTGTGACGGTTAGTTGCTTGTGCAGGACACAATATCATATAAATATGTTTGAAATCTTTTTTTTCCCTTTTTGATTCCAAAAGCTTTGAATTCAGAACTGCCAAATGGATTATCTTTTTTTTCTGGAAAAGAGAATCCACAGCTCTTTATAATCACCCAGGCCCCCTTGACCTATGAGCCTACTGTTAAGAAAGTGGCATTTTGATAAGTAATGCATATTTTTTTACTGACCACTTACATGTATTCCTATTGTTTTATGCTGGTTACCAGTCACAGACCCGAGCAGATAGTATATGTTTGAAGCAAGAAGTTTTGCAATAGGTCAGCTCACTGTTTGCAAACAAACGGGGTATCCCTGTGCATGTTCTAAGGTTTACTACTGAAAAAGAACAAAGTCCAAGACGAAGTAATTCGTCCTGAAATGTCAATGCAAAGTTACAGAAACAAAATTTTTAATCAATAAAACCCTAAAATTTTAGTAATATTCACAGCTGTTACGCAGGGTTTTCTCCAAGGACGTCACTGATCATTTAGGCTGAGGAAATTCTAGCAAGTGCTTCCCTCATTATATCTTAACCTTGGAGATCTGGCTATTGCCTTTGGTAGTAGTCTGTTATTTCTACTGCTCCTTAAAACTTAGGATGCAAGTGCAGCCCTTTGGATCTGATTGCTCATGTTTCCTTGAAGAAACTGAAGTTAAATGGTAGCTTTCCTTTTTGTGAGATACATGTTCTACAGGCTGCACATATAAATGGCATGGTAAATACTGCTTCTAATTAAAACATAAAATGTATAAGAATGGCTCTATGAATGTATTAAGGAGCTACAGTGTCTACAGGAAATCATCTGATTCAAAAGACACAGAGAGACAACGTGACTTCAAGTGAGTGATTCAAGATTATATTTTCAAATACAGATGAGAAAAATCAGTCTCATTAATCCATGTTTAGAGATTAATAACCCCATATTTGTAAATCTCCATTTAAAGAACTCAGTAATATAATCAGGATCAGTAGTTCTAACTAGCAGTTTCTCTCATTGCCATCCAGAATGGAAATGAACACACATGCTGAACTTAAGCACCTCTTAAAATATGGCATTGGTTTTTCCACTTCTGCAGAAAAACGCTTTAAGCTTTGTCTTTTTAGCTACATCTTCAGCAATATATAATTACCCACAACGCTGTAGCACCTAAGCATAGATGCAAATGTTTTCCTACAGTAGCAGTAGCTCAGGGGAGAAACAATGAACTAAATATTTGCTGTGTGTAGCTGTCTTGTGTTAGTACACTCCTTTAGGATCTTAGAGACGTGGGTTTGGATTCCTTTGAAGAGTGGTATGAAGCCTCATTTCCACACTGTATGTGACCATTCTTCTGTGTTTGCAGAAAGGGTGGATCTGAACTCTGCAGCACATCTGAACTACGCAGATCCACTGTCTGCTTTGCCAAAGAGAAGAAGCCAGAAGAATTTGGACAGGATGTTGATTAGTGTTTACACTGATGCGTATAATTCTGTGGCTCAGCCCGTCTCAGTTGTGCCATTGGCATGAGATGTCCAAGTGGTAAAAAATGCATATGGACTTGGCAGCATCCTCATGCCTAAACTGTCAGACATCTAGATTAATCCTGCCTTCACTATGTTGGAGTGTAAACAGCAGCCAATAAATCTATAATGAAGGCAGCTACAGTTTGCACCAGTAACTGACCAGTATATAGTCTGCTCTTCTGCAGATCCTGAGAGCTGGGCTAATGACAGTGTATGATTGATAATTACATCTGTTCTTTCTCTTCTGTCTGCCTGTTCAGCAGAAAGTGTCTTGGCTCACTGCGAAGACAGGGAGAGCTTACTTTTTACATGCAGCCACACATGTTTTCAAAGGTATCATTTCTCCTACTGGAAGGGTATAACTTTCTGATGAAGTCATTGACATACAACTTGACATATGATACCATATGGAATCTGTTCTTTAGATTTCACGCACTTGTCACAAGAATGACTTGTGACTTTCTGTTAACTTCTGTTTTCAGACTTGTCAGTCTTAAAATAAAGTACCTTTTCTTATATATAACACAGTGGCTTCACTACTCTTAACTGATTTAAAATGTTTTGGTATTGCATCATTGGAACTATCTACTAGAAACAAAACACAATGTTGTTTGGTCAAGTATGTTCAGATTCTTCTGTTCTACAGTGTAACACTGCAGGCTGATAGGCATTTATCACTTCAAAAGAATCTCTTGTAAATCAGACTGAACACAGACCAGCCACCTAATTTATCATAAAGTAGAATCAAAGATTACAGTTCATCAAATATCAAGAGCAAAGCTGTTTTTCTATAGGTTTTTTCATAGCTCTCTTAAATTAAAAGAGGCTTACTTCACTTTGATAATATGTAAATAATAAATAAAAGTGACTGCTTATACTTTTCTTACTAGCTTCTGTAACAACCCTGTGGTGATGAAAACAACTATCATCTACTAACTTGTATAACTGGCATGGTCTTAAGAACTCTGAAGCCCTGCTTCAAGGCATAACTAAATGTCAATAGAGAGGCATATTTCCCACCTACGCAAGTAGGCTCAGAAGTTGTGATTGGAGGAACACTTGGAGTATATTTGTTCTCATTAACAAGAATTTCACAGCCTATTTCTATGAATAGAACAGGAAAAAAAAAAAAGTCTGGAAGATTTAGATACCTGAAGTAAGACTTAGGTAAGAGACTGCTATGTCTTCACCTGTGGATGAATTTGTCACCACCTGAAGACTTCTTCTCAGGTGCTATTAAGACCAATATTTCTTGTAACAGATGACCTTAAAGGTCATAAGTTACCTAGTTACTCCATACATGTATAGAAGTCTGATACCACTAATATGAGGTTGGCCACTGTCGAGGGCCTTGAGCAGGCTCAGCCACCCCTGATGTGCCTGATCCTGTTGGTTGTTTGGAGTATGTTTTCTTGAAGCATCATATTCCCAGGAAAACACAGCATCCACTGTCGTCTCTGCAAAGAGAAAGGCATGAACTAGTGGTACTGCTGCTTTGTTTTCCATGGAGTCGTGGTAACCTACAACATAGAAAGCAGGCTTCACCACTTCTCTTCAGAGGAATTCAAAAGTCTGTCTTTCAGATGCCAAAGAAGCACACTAGCACTTAAGCTTACAGGTGGGCAGGTTAGAAAAGGCGAAATAGAACACGTTATTTCTCCTTTGCCTTCTGGAAAATAAAGGATTGAGGAGAGAAAGACCGTAGGCTATATAAAGACAACACATGAAGGAATAAGAATTTGCAATTAAGATATCAAGAGGCAAGAGACAGGTTTAAAGTTTTATTGATGACCATAAATATTAAGCTTCTAAACCCACCTTCCTTTAGAAGAGACTTATGAGCTCAAAACTCTAAAGGATAAAGGTTCTATTCTCCATGCTGAAGTGGGGATTTCATATAGGCTGACAGCACAGTCATTGCAGCCTTTTCTTGCTGCCCATCCTAGAAATCTTATGTTGTATTTCGTATCTGCTTGTTTCAGCTCCTAAATCACCCCACGTGCCATACAAAAAATCCAAGAGCTAAAAAAACCCCTTCACTTAGGTATCCGAATTCTACAGCCTAATAGCCTAAAATGTATATATCTAATCATCACTTAATGCTTTAATGAATTAGACCATAAATGGCTTGCTCAAGATTACACAGGAAGCCTATGCCAGTAACTGAAACCCTGTTTTCTCACGGTTGGCCTAGTGCTTTACCTGACCTAATTTACTTACTAAAGGCAACACCAAAGAGTTCACTTATACCGATACATCTACGCAAAACAGTGGTTTTATGTACACAAGGAAGACTGCCATTATCCTCATACTGTATCACTAATATATGTGACTGTGAAGGATGACTTCTTGAAAGGCAAATAATATCCACTAAATTCCACTGCTCAGAATCATAATTATTATGTGGAGTTTGTGAGGAGAATTCCTGACTACAGAAACTGAAACGAAACCACTAATCTAGTTTCAAGAGACAACTAAGGTATGCTCCCCATACCTGACAGATTTCTCTATCCTGGATCTTCAAATTTACTACTATGAGCCAGTAAAGGTCATTTTTCCTGAAGCTTGAGTTATTGAATAATGATGTAAGAATAAGTGGCTGGCAAGACCAGCACAATGACAATGTTCCAGTAGCCAGAATAAACACAAACGAATGAAAAAGCCTCCACCTGGAATGCTCCATGTTGCATGAAGCCAGCAATGTGAGAAAAATCTGCTTTTCATTTTAGCAGCTTCCAAAAACCCATGGCTTCTTCAGATGACTCAGCATAAAACTACCAAAGAAAGAAAGGAGGCATATGAGATAAATGTTGTGAATCATGCTTAAAATTTCATCCTTTTCAACACATGACACAAGGATATTTGAGGGAAACCTAACCTAAATGAATGGGTGTTTGCCTGTACTACTCTAAAAGCATAGTGAACTTCTCTGTCTTCTGACTTATTTATATGAAATCTACGTTTGGGTTCTGCCCTTACCAGCAGAAATTCATGAGAGAATGTTCTAAATAATAAGTTCAAAGTTTTTCCACAGTAGCTGGGTGCGATGCATTTTTCTTTACGCTGCTTTTTCACTTCTTGTTCACTTTTTATGTCACAATTAAATAGTAACTGAAACAGAAATATCTCCCCAGTTCAGGATTTGAACAACGAATTCTATTTGCTGTTCCATCAAATACATAAAACTAAAGCTGTAGTATCTCCCTCCTCGCAAGGATATTCTGAACACCACACCTGATGCTCCGTGTCTCTTCCTCTCATTCCCAAACACTGTTCCATATTCATTCAGCTGTTCATTCACACAAAATGGAATAATTGCAGGGGGAAAGTGATGAAGCCAGTGAATTTTCTGTGGCCTGGCTGTTAGGGTACTAGCCTGGCCACATACAGATTTGTGTCTGACATGGAAGAGGGCATTGGGGACTTATCTCAAAATGCCAACAATCATTTAGTCTAATCAGAAATTCCTGACTAGTGCACAGCACTGGGAGTCCAGGCCTCACTGAAAGTCCTGACTCTCAGCTAATGCAAAACTCCTTGAGGTACCTTGGTGAATCTAGCTCTGGATTCTATAATGCACCAGTAATCAAAATTCACAAATATTGGTCATCAATGAATGAGCAATGAACAATCTGACTAGCAAATGATGATTATTTTACATTTTTAGTGTAACATTTTTTGTATTTTGGAGTATGAAAGTACCTGCTTCTCCTTTAATATCCGTGTACTGAAAGCCTCAGATGGGCATATCTCTTACTAGATGGACTACATGACCTTCAAATGTTCCTTCCAACCCAAACTATTCTATGATTCTAAAGAATTAAGTATTATTGCACAGTGTGTCAGACCAGCAAAGGATAAAGGAAAATTCTTAACCAATTACTCTAGTTGTTTTCCTTCCTTCTTTCCTAACTCCAGCCTCTTCTACCAAAATAAGTGATAAAGCCTTGTTCATTAATCTTCAGACTGTTTGGCACGTGAAAGTTCTACCATAAATGTTTAAGTTTATAAGCCTTGTCTTACCTGGGAGTTGCTCTGTGTGTTATTACTCACATACACATGCCCAAGAACAGCATTTAATTTTAGCATGTAATAAGAAAATAAACCTCCTGTTTACTTTTGTTCACCACTAATTAGATATAATACTTTCCTCAACATTTTGCAAATCATAATTACATAAAATTAAGGAAAATGGGAGAATGTTTGTAAGGAAGGCAAACACACAATTCAGTGAGAGTCTTTCCTCTGTCAGGTAAATAAATTCCAACCATCTACATGCTCAAAACAAATTCTCTCAAAATCAGTGGAAAAACTCCCATTGGCCTCAGTGGCTTCTGGATCAGACTCAGCCTATTTGTATTGAAGTCAGCTCAGGACTTGAGTTAGATCATGATGTAACTGAATTAATTAGCACTAAATTATGAAAAACTACTCTCCATTACTACAAATTACTTGTAAAATATCCAAGCTTTACTAATATTAATGAATAGTGTTTGATGAGAGTTTCTTTCCACGAATATTAGTAATTACAACTTTAGGTCAAAGCTCAGGCTTTCCTATTCTCATTGTCATTTTGCAGTAACAGCCATACAAAAGCATGGTTGCCACGCCATTGCACTAGTTGCCACCAGCTTGAGTTGAGAAGAATCCAATCTGTCATCACGACTCTTCTCCTGGACTATGCACTTCGTTGTGTTAGACCATCACAAATAGCCTATTCCTTAGGAATTTTACACAGCCTGAAACTCCTCTGCTATGAACTTTTAGACTGTTTGGATTCAGTGCTCTGAATTAACATATATGAAAGAGCTTCACGCTGGGAATTTGATGCTAGGTCTGTACTTCTGGCTCAAGTCCAGTTGTCTCTACTTGGAAATGTAGTTGATTGTGGAACACACTTTTCTGGAAAGGAATGTCAAGAAAATACATAATCAAGAAAGCATCATAGATAACGAGCTACAAAAACCTGTTTGTCACCCTCCTCCCACAATGGCGAAGAGCCTTCTACAGCTGCTAATTAGAAAATTAGAACACCACAAATGGATTGTATTTTACTGGCAGCTTAGCATCTTCCCCCCAGTGTTTTAAAGTACTTTTTGAATTGTTTGCTGTCAGCAAAACAAGTGCGCTACCTGCGATCCTATAGACAACAAAGCCCGGCAGCAGGATTTCAGTCAGGTGATGTCACCCAGGTAAAATTGTACTGACAAGCTTTTAATTAAAGTTTTCCCACACATCTTTCTGCTGGTCCCCAGGAGCTATTATTCATTATGTGCCGACTGTCAGCCAATTGTGAGTCGGGAGGGAAGTGTTTTATTTTCAAAGCCCTTGCTGACAGCTAGAGAACATTTTGTTATACAATCTGTTTACTTTTTTCACACACACAATCTTGCTAAAGGGGAAATGGTCATGCAGTAGTGTTTACAGTTTATGGCAATAATTAAATGCATCTGGCAGAGCAGTAGCTGAAAGGAGGTCGGTGTGGGTGTGGGTGAAAAGCCATAAAATTCCTCCTTTACACAGTTACTCTCACCTTGCAGAGCCCCTAGCGTTTTAAGACAAAGATTCTTTGGGAAAGGGCACGTCCAAACAGGTGCACAGATTCTGAAATGGGAATATTTGGATCTAGCCATGTGGTACTTGATGCTAAGAAACACTGCCCAGGAATCAGGGCATCACTCTGTTCTCATCTGTGACTAGAACAGTTTGAAGTGGTTATAAAACAGCTGCTTGTCCTTTGCGTTGTTAAATCCCAAAGTACTTACCTCTATAAGAAGAAATGTACAATGAGATGTATAATGTACAATGAGAAACAACTTCTCACCAGATGAAAGCAGAAGGCGGTGTGGTGTCCCATTTCAGCCAAGGGCCAGTATTTGAAGCCTAATACTTACAGAGAATCAGAATGTTAATGGCTTACAATAAAATCCTTTTTATCAGTTGACCAGTGATGATACTTATTTAGAGTCATGAACAACTTTTAAATCGTGGTAAAAAGTTGTAAGTAATAAACACTACCTCACCTCAAGTATTTAGTTCTTCTATTTATTAAGTATAATAGAAAGTCAACAAGTATTCTTAAAATATTATTAGATGATAAAAAATTAGTACAATATTGACATACAGAGGTTAAAAAGATAATTCTGTAGAAAAGATAATTTTTGTAGAAATCACTTCCACTACAAAGCAAAGAGACTGGAAAATAAATTAATTGATGAATATTTAGGTACCATCTTTTACTGTTACTATTATAAATTTATGTGGATATTATAGAAGGGATACACAGCTCCTTTACTAATGAATGAAAATCTTTCACTGCTTTTAAGTGTCTTTAAATAACTACATTCTTAGGAAATCATTTTCTTAGATGGAAAAAAGTTAAGGAAATCAAGAACAGGTTCTTAAAAAATGGGCTGTTTCTGCAGTTATTGAGCATTAAACAGTGGGCTTTAGTTGTATGTGGGCAGAGTTGGGACACAGTTGCTCTGAACAATGCAGCATGCCTGGCCTGAAAAGCGTTTTCTGTTTGGATATCACAAAAATTTTTCAGCTCACCAGCATATGAACGTATCAGTGCAGGTTACATTAATGGAAAGGAAAACATTTAAAATTCTAATTGCAAATTTTACTCATAAATGTCACTTTGATTGTGCTTTCCCACTATTACTGTATTTTTTTTCTCTAATGAAATATTTATTCTACTATTTTTAATTTTACTGGATAATAGGAGCAAGAAGATATTTTTTATATATATATTTTTTGTCTCAGTCACAGACAGCAAACAGATCCAACGATACTACACAGTTACATTCAAATTAACATATGTGATCATACCGTTTTCATCTTCCCAAGATTAACAAAACCAACATACTATGAATAATGTAGGCAGTTTATGTTAATCTTTACTTAGAGATCAGTGTTATAAGGAAGTATTATTACTTTAGGATGAGCATTATAAGCACTAACAGCAGGATTCATCAGAGATTTCAGAAATCAAAGTATAGAGATTTGGTAACTTGCCTGAGATTTATGGGTTAGAAAAGGATGAGCAAGCTCTTACTTCAAAGTTCGAAGCTTATCCATGTATTTTAGTCAACGACTATTGTATCCAAAATGCACGGAGCAATAAGTACAATCCTAGGCTCCTCACTAATAAGGGGAAAAGGATTCCTCAGCCAGTCATGACCATTTCACTTTCTTCTTTCCTACATGCTTTCTACCCCAGACAGATTGGAGGAGCTGTAAGACGAAAGAGCCAAGTATCTTCAGACAGGGCAGGTACTTGAATCCAGCAGGGATCATTCCTTCAGGCACATTGCTGTTCTAATGTGATTGCACATCTTCCTGCTGGAGCCAGTCCACATCTAGCTGATCTGAAGTGATAGGAAGCAACTGTCTGCAACTGACTTCCCAGCTCCCTCCCTAGGAATGCATCTTCCTTTGTGATCCTGGGCTCAGGACTGTCATCTGACAAACGCAAGAGACAAGGAGTACCACAGGCTCAACTCCCATGAATTTTCACATGCAAAAATAAAAGGCTAGTAAAAAAAAAATCTGTAAAAGTCAAGGTGTAGAGGTGCTCACAGACTAATACGTTTTGAAGTTAACCAGGAAGTTGCAGAGAATTCATTTTATGGAAATTAAGATTTTTCAAATAGACCTGACAAGGATTCTTTAGGAAAAAAAATCAGGTCTATCTGCTAAGGTTTGATTGTGTTGTGTGTATACATGTGTCTGGACTTCTATCAGGCACTGGGCAGTAGGCAGGTTGAAACAACACAAAACAACCCCTCTCGATACCAATACAGGTGTACTGGTGAACTGATGTTGAAGCATGTGCCACAGCCTCTCCATTGCTACTAGCACATGGCTCTGTTAAAGCTGTGAGGACAACTGGTGCTACAAAAAATGCAGTCATACTGAGTAGCATGAGAAAGAGCTATTAAAGTATTACCAACATACCATATTAATGGAGAAAATATTAAATTGTGTATAAACAGGTTCAAATGGGCACTCACCACCTAACGAACGTATTTTTAGTGTTGTGCTGAAGGGATCTATTTTTTTTCCAAATGTAATTTGATATTATCATCAAAAGTCTGAAAGAAAGCTAAAATGGGAGGGTAGCATAGGAAAAACGGACTTAAGTAAATTATGAAGACTGGTCAGTTATGCAAGCCATTGCATTTCAGGTTAAAAGGAACATAATAGCCATTTGCTCTTGAAATAAAATGGTTGGTGTTTAATAATAACTAAATGAGCATGAACTGCCATTTTTCTTCCAGGATACATGATCATTTAAGTATCCTTTTATGCCCTGGCCTCCCAGTTGCTAATCATCACCCCTTCCCATATTTGCTGCTTCTTTCTGATCCTTAGTTTCTAAGCTGTGCTTAGGTTAGGGGAATAAAATAAAATAATTTTAAAATATTTTATGGGGTATTTTTCACATATTACAAGCACTTTGAAAAGGGTATCTCCTAGTCCTGCCCAAAATGGTCCCTTTTGGTACAAAACAGAACTTTAACATTTTTGCCTGCCTTACCCAGTCTCACCTTTCGTCTTTCATTTCCAGATGAGACATGAATAGCCACCAGAGAAACCAATCATGTTTCTTTTTCCAATGTGACATCCCCTCTGGCTGTGTAACATATCTCTGGCCTAAAATGGGAGAACTACTCCTGTATGGAGTATACCCAATGCAGACTTGGGTGTTTTTAATCGTTACCTGCTCAAAAATAGTGCTTCTTATCAGCCAGTATATGGTATGATTACTTCTGTATCAAATAATGTTACTTAGCATGACAGAGTTCATAGCTTGACAATAGACTACAGCTTGGCTTTCTGCCATCTGCTAGATCCCTATTTGTTGTCTAAGAAAGTAAATAGTAATACCTATTTTCTGCCCTTTGTGTCTTCCTTGACAAAAAAAAAATGCCTTGTAATACATTTGCCATTCAACCCTTGCCGTTTGTCTGGACTGACATGCCACCTTCCTCCTGCAATGTTTTTTAGCCAGTTTGAAGTTACTAAGAAGCACTTTTCTAATTCTAAAATGAGATTTACAAAAAGGTCCGTCTCTAAACTGACAGTGCTCTGCAGAGCTCTTGCCCCAGGCAGCTGAGAAAGTGCATGAAGAAACCATAAAGGTTTCTGTTTGAACAACTCTTCTTTCTTCACCTTCAGCCAGGTTATTTCCACTAGTAAACTGCAGGTCAGACTGGCAGATATCTTGCCTGTCTTTTTTTCTTTTTTTTTTTGCCTCTGTTTATATTTTCAGTGAACTGATGCATCTCCAAACATGCCCATTACATTTCACATTAGTCAGTGCAGGAAATTATTCTAGTTGTGGTCTCTCTCATTTCTCTATTCAGGTGCTGCAATACGAATTTGTCTTAATTTCCAACTTGTTACAGACAAAGCCTGTTTTAGGGTGTTATGTGTATAGGGTTTTTTTAAAGCAGAGAAGAAGAAAAGATAGAGCAGGTATCTTTCAGTAGCACAGGCTATTCTTGTCCTTCTTCTTTCGGTACTGTTACAACAATGTGAATGAAGTAAGCATTAGGGAGAGGAGACAAACTGCATGAGGAAACCTACACAGAATTATGCTGACAGCCTGAATATGTCCACCATAACTCCCTGTTCATGACTGCCCACATGTGCTGGAGCTTGGAGTTCACTCATAGTTTGTGTCTCTGCAATACAATGCAAGCGAGAAGTAGCTCTGGAGACGCTATTTCTTTTCTCATTTTGCTCATTAATGTGGGTCTCCCTATCACCAGCTCCCCGTAAAGCAGGCTCTGCGCTGACCTAATTGAGTCTTCAGTCTTCCTGTACCTCCTTCTCTTCATGTTAACAGTGTGAACGGCAAGCAAAATGAGCACAAACACCTGGCTCACTCCACAAGCAGCTGACACATGCAAGCTTATAGCATGCCAGCCTTTGTACGGCTCAACCTCTCCCTTTGAAAGAGGAATAAGTGCAAACCTCACAGCTGAGCTACCACACCCATTTGTTTGGTGTCAGTGAGTAATAGTGTCTTTCGGGGCATGGACTTCTGAGCAGCCAATGTCTGGAAGGAAGGGAACAGTTGAAAACACCAGGACAGCAACACCTTGGTCAGACCTAAGATCCCTGTAATCCTTTCTCTGACAATACCTGTCAGAAGACACCTCCAGAACAGTTAGGAAACAGGACAAACTTGTGCTGATGTTCCTGCTGGGTAGTCTGTCATCCCTCAGTGGCAACTCAAACTTCTGAGCTGGAAATAGAACTTTCACATTTATAATTTTTTTCTGCCATTAGTTTAAACCATCATTTTTTTATCTCAGGTAAATTTCTGACATTCAAAACATCCTTTTGGCAGGGGATTCTACAACTAACCACACATTATAAGAAAAACTGCCTTCTTTGTTTGGGACCTGCCAAGGACTTGTTTCATTTGATGACTTCAAAGTTATTGCAGCAGAAGAAACAGTGCTAACTATTCTTCTCACCTTCCCATCATGAAAATACAGAGCTGTGTCACGTCTCTCTTATGACATGACATCTCCTTTACAAAAAATCCCAGTCATATGAGATATTTACTTGCACGGGAGTCATTCCATACCTCTGATCATCCTTGCTGTCTTTTGACTTTCCCAGATGCGGTGCTCCTTTCAAAGTTGGGATACCAGTTCTGCATCCAATATTCATGATGCAGATGGGGGGTTTATGCAGCACAGCAGCAACATATTCTGTTTTGAGCTCTATTTGTCATCGTACTTCATATTATTTTACATTCTTTTTAACTAAGGTTGAGCACAGTTTTCACAGAACTGCAAAGTTTGGAGTGTCCCGTCATACATATCATTCCAAATTTATTTACCTCAAATTTGTCATTTTGTCTGTCACTCACTCATCATCATTATGTCCTTGTACAGTACTTCGCAGGTATCCATCATTTTAGAACCTTCATTAACTTAGTAACACCTCTGAATTTTTTCATCTTGCTGCTCACTTCCGTTAATCTTTCATTAGTTCAGTGAACAGCACATATATGACACAGACCTGTGTAAGACTCCACTGGTGATCTCCTTCAACTGTGAAAATTTATTTCTATGTTATTTTTCTCATAGCAGGTTTTTTATCCATGTGGGAAGATTTTGTTTATCTCATGGCAAATCATTTCAAGAGCTTTTTGAGAAGAAACTCCAAAAAGAAGTGGTTTTGGAAAACCAAATAGCTGCATCCACTGATCTTCCTTATCCACATACTTGTTGACTTCTTCAAAGAAGTTGTAGCTTAATAATTGACTAGAATTATTTTCACAGCAACATGATGATTATTTCCTAATATATTATAGTCCTTACTATATTTATCCCTGATATATTAAATTTATCCATGATTTTATCTAATTCTATCTTTTACTCTAGTTTCTACCAATTTTCTGGGTACATGCATACCTTACATATTTATATCAGTCCCTGAATGTTCTCCTAAAAAACTGCATCTTGACTCTGTGTTACAGGGAAATTATATGTTACAGTTAATATTTCAGTTACTTCATTCAAGGGAATCTATAGAATCTGAGAGGCAGGTGAACATCAGCTGGTTTTGACAACCTTTATATTTCAGTTTATTGATTTATTCCTCACTCCTTCTACTTCTATCTTTATTTTGAGGCAGATCCTGTGAATTGTGCCCCAAAATAGTAATTATTCTGTTTGAAGCTCCCAGAATCTTTGTTGTGAAAAAACCCTTTTTTAATTTTTTTTTTCCTAGAAAATTATCTGCTCTTAGCTCCCTTCAGATTTCCTAGCAGGCTCCCTATTCTTGGTATACTTGAAAACCAATTAATACTTTTAATGCCTTTTGTAAATTGCTTCTTAGACTCTGTCTTGCCTTTTTTAAAAAATATGTTCAAATCAACATCTATCCTAATGTTCTGGTTTTGTTTTCTTCCTTTGGATATCAAGCTTTGGCTCTACTGCACTGTGCAAACACAGAGAGATTCTTGGATACTCATCAGGGATGTGAACTAAGAGATGAGCGCTATGCAGATTTCTTAAGCTGTCTTTTGAGAGCAGTAGCTTAAATGAGAAAAACACCGGTGAACATGTGTGGCATGAAATCTCACTGTACTTCATATGTCTGAAAAGTGGAAGCATGTGTAAGACGTACTATAGTGGATAAGAAATACTATAGTATATAAGAAATACCATAGAATGAGCAGAGAAGAACATTATTCAAAGCTGCAGATTTAAGCCAACGGCCATTTGTTGGCTCTACTTACACAGCCTCTGTCTCAGTAAACATATAAGTTAAACTGTGCTGACAGTTATACAATCATGTATCAACAGATTTCAGTCACTGACTGAAAATAGGCCTCACTTTGTGATCATAGGTTTCTTACTTTCCAGACAATATTCATGCTTAGAGCAAGTAAAGACTCCTCAGTTTACCCGTAATACTTCAAAGTACCATTCCACAGAGTCAACAGGTAAACCCAATTCCTTCTAAAATACCAAGTTCCTGGGATCGTTCAGGGTGCCAGGTGAGAACCATAAACATCAGTGGATGCATGAGTGACGTTTTTAAAAAAACTATTCCAAGCAAACTCTAAAAATATACATAGAAGTTAGTTATTTTAAAGATGACTGTATCGTGGGAACACTTTAGATACAGTAACATAGGTCTTAGCCTAGCAAAGCAATTTGACAGAGCAAACACACAGGTACACAGGGTATTTGAACTTTTCTTAAAAAAAAAGAAAAAAAAAACACAGAAATTTAAATTGAAATACAAAAAATATTTTTGTAGTCTCTAGACACATACATGAACAAACAAGTGAAGATAAAATCTCCTCCATCACAATTAGCAAAGGGAAAAATCATTTTTGTATTCCATACCAAGAGTGGTTTTCTTCCACCATCTGTCCAGCTGAGCTATTGAGCAAAACCTGAAGTGAATGACTTTTTTTGCATTAAAACTTTCTTTGATTCCTTGAGACTTGGAACTATACAAGGAGCACATTTTAAGTTCCCAGGAAAATTGTTTCTTCCACCTAATGCTCAGATTTACTTCACATAATTAAGTCCATACCCAAATGTATAAAAATAAACAAAATAACTGCTCATATGGTCTTTAATTCTGTACAAATCAGTTTGGTTAACTCTTTTGCTCCATACAGAATAATGCACTGAAATAAAAAGTGCAACAGTCAGTGAGATGCTTTATGGAGAACAAAATATAGGTACTTTGTTTCATCGGAGAACTGCCATAATCATATGACAGTTATACTATAAGTTATGGGTAAGGAGACAGGACAGTGCATTAGATTAATACTTTGCCTTTTTAATCTATTAATCTACCACCTTTGGGACATGATTTTAAATCTACTGCAGAGCAGAGTGACTGAAAATCATTTCATCTTGACAGCTTTAAAAGATCACAAGTGAAACACATTAAGAAGGTCTCAACCCAGTTGATACTGAACAGGAGCAGTCATCTCAGAAGATACCCAACGTTGGTCCTCTTTTAGCATTCTCACTAAAACAGATAGCTTTATTACAGTAATGGTTATTTCATACTAGACTGGTGATAAAATGTTTGAAATAGATGCTAAAACAGCACAGGGTGAGTGCATTACAGGTTGACTGTCAAAGAATACTCTATGTCCACTAGTTGTGTACAAAAAGTTACAAAAACATTTTCCCTACTGATTATGGTATGGAAAGGGCAGAAGAATATGGTGTAAAAGCAATGCATCCGATTTGTTTTAACTTTTTAGATAGGGTAAGAGAATGACAAAACCATCTGAAAGGCAGAAAGAAGCTAGGTAAACTGTTCCGCAGCATTAATGCACTACTTTAAATTATAACTGCAAATTCTCTAGCTGTTTTTTTCTAACTACAGTACGTTTGTTTTAAAAGCATTTTTTCAAAGATGCAAAATACTACAGCAACTGCTGTGATTTATTTTCTCTCAGTAATAAATGTGAGTAAAGACAAATAACAGCTTTAGTACTTTTCCTGCTGGCAAATTCCTAATTAAATAGTTTATTACTAGATTATCTAACCTTCATTTAATGAGGCCCTCCAGATGTTGTGTCTTAAGCGAAGCAAAAAGGAAAACAGCTGAATGCTAAGCACAACATAATTGGTTATGGTCATCTTGGTAAAGACTGCATTCTCATGTTGCCATTACTGTAATAACATACGATTTTCTCTAGAAATTGTTGAGGAGTGATGACCTACAGAAAATCCTTTAACTATCTCCAGTTATAATTTTAAATTTACTCGGCTGCATTTGCTTCACTTCTATTTAACATTAGTCTTCTCCCCACTACTTGTGTGCAGCTGTCTCTAATACTTAGAGATTCCAGCTTGCATTTTTCTGTTCTCTTTATGACACTTCCACTTTTATGATGAAGTTTCTTCTATTTGTTCCTCCTAAAGAACTGTGTCCAGTACAAATTCATATTTCCTTTCTTTAATGGTTAGACAAATAAATAATGTTGAATCATTCTATTCAGGATTCTGTTCTTCATGGGATAATGATTGATCAGAAATAGAGCAGTTAAGTGGAATGAACAGCATTTTCAAACAGGATAGGAAACAGCTTATTAGTATAATTGACTATCAAAAATAAATTTAAAACACTGCTTACATAAGGATGATAAGAAGCATTTAAAACACAGTATAATTTTTTTTTCAGTAATCATATTGAATCTTATTGGAAAAGTATCAAGTTTTCTTCTGGAGAAACATAGAGGCAATTCACTTATCTTTTCAGTAACTATTAGTATTTTTAAATTAGTCATGTGACACTTCATTTAAGAGTTCAACAATAGAATATAGATATAGGAAGATAAAGATATTTTCCATGAACATTCAAAAGATTTTCAAGGGAACTATGTAGTCATGGGATAAAAGGGATTATAGCGTGGATAAATACTGCACTACTGTGCTGGAAACAGAGCAGGAAGAGATGGTCAATTCCTATGATGGAAGGACGTTTTTTTCAGTGCAGTGATCTGCGCTAGGGTTCATGTTGTTATTGTCCCTGGAAGGATAGCCAGGCAACCAGTTTTCTGATTACACCATTAAGATAATAAAACAACAGTCAGCTCTTAAGAACATAAGAAAAAATCCCATGTGATTCAGGGTCTGAACAGTAAAAGATGAAATTTAGTTTTGATAAACCTACACTGATGACTGTGGTAAAGCAAGTTATACTTCTCCATATAAATGGATGGTCCCTGAGTTGAGCATTATCACTGAAGTATGAGATCTTAGGGTTATGATGCAAAATTCCATTAAAACATCAGCTTGAGGCACACTGACAGTCAAAAAGGAAAACTAACCATAAGGAATTAGAAGGAAAAAGTAGTATATTATTATGTCACTCAGTAAACAGATGGCTGACCCACATCTTGAATGGCACAAGCTCTGGTCCCCCTCATCTCCAGAAGGACATAATTGAATTGGGAAATGTTCAGAGAAGAGCAAGAACAGTCAAGAATGTGGATCACTAAGGAAGCACTTCAGATCATTCAATTTGGAAAATAAACAACTATAGCAAGGTATGACAAAAAAAAACCAAACCTCATTTGAGATAATTTTCCTTTCATTTTTATAATTCTGTATTTTTTTCTCTTTTTCCTTCAAATTTCATGAAGATACAGAGAAGATTTTATATTTTATATTTTCATTATTCCTTTGCCTATCAGCATTTGTTCTGGTCTTGTAAAAGGTCTAGAAAGTTCCACAGCGAAAAAAAGAAGAAAAAAAATAAACATTTGAAAAGTAATATTTCCATGCTTTTCATTATTTATAGTTGTTATCAAAAAGAAGAATAATGAAGGAGAAATAAAAATGTGGCTTTTCAGCAGTACAATTTTCCAAAGGAACATGATAAAAATGGAAATTCTAAATAAATGAATAATGTGTTAATTTCAAAATTCTTATTATAATGTTCAAGTGCAATAATTGTAATGTTTTCTCATAAAAGTTATTGCTAAATGAAGATTAATTTTCTAGCAGGATATGCTTGCATTTGATGTGTTAATAATTGAATTAAAAAATCACAGGAAACTTTAGCTTTTTGCCCTCTTGCTACATAGTTTGTATATATAGTTTATACATTCTTAGCTTTTTTTACCTAATTTTTTAACACTGAGACAACTGGATCCACTATTATTTTTAAAATTTATATAACCTTACATACAGATCTTCTATGAATAAATGTATTTCGCAAATATGATGAATTCATAGTGCCATCCAAAATAATTCCATTTTTGCTACATTGGTTTTGAAACATAAAAAAACCAGGCAATCCTGCAGTCATTTAAAACTGACATCATACACAAATGTTAGTGAGGATCTGTTGGACCGTGGGGACATAAACGGGGAACAGTGAGGGAAATAGTTTGATGACTGCATTGCTTTCCAAGAGCCATGCTCAAAACATAAGCAAGTTTGCTACAAAGGCAAAACTTTAACTCATTCTGACCTTTTGCATTATGGAGTTGTACTTATTCCTTTGATCATCAGCCCTAACGAGCTCAGGCTAAACTAAAACTGCCTAGTTTTCATCCAGGTATTTATTTCTTCTAAGGAAGCTAGAAAGCAGCGTATTTTATTCCAAATGAGGATGATATGTTTAGATGAGTATTATAAAACCTACTGTTAACATTTGAGACCTGGCCAACTCACATTATCATCAGATAGTTTCATTTAATGCTAAATTAGACCGAGTAGACAAGACCACATGGGAAACTACTCGGAAGAGTTCTCCATGGTGAAGGGCACATGCAGCTTGCCACTTTCAGACTATTCTCTAAGAGTGAACCATCTGCAAGGAGATCATCATGACTGACCGGTTTTCTATCTGGCACTTTTCATTCAACAGTCGTATTGACGTATTTGATCTATGAGTTGTGCTGAGATTGACTATTTGATGGAATACTCATAGCAACTATTTTTCTGTTTGTTATTAAAGGTTAGTGACAGGTCACCCACACCACATGGTCTTGTTTCTGTACCCTAATTGGTTCATCTAATCTTCCCATATTCTTTCTACCTTCATCAGAAACAGATTGAGTTTCATTTCTTTAGTAAACTAATGCTAACTGCACTTCTCTTATTACAGTGAAAACTTACAGGAATAAAACTTAGCTCAAAGTGGTGTTTATGCGTCACAAATACATAAGACGCAGGTGCATCAAATTCAAACTTCCATTTGAAATTTTTGAAAAATGTTTGTGAATATTTTTCTTAAATTGTTAGTCAATACCAGCACAAATGATTGCCATCAATAAATAATAGACTAGGCTGAACCATGTGGATGGAGGAGGTATGCAGAAGACATTTAATCAAGCTTTTACAAAACTGATCTTGGAACAATGATTTTACTTAAGCTTCAGGACTCCTGGGAAGTAGGTTATTCACACTAGGTGGGACTCTGTTCTGAAGGAAATGTGTGAATTAAGGTGAAATTATTTATCATTTGGTCTAACTGTAGTCGAAGTCTGAATCCCCAACAACCTGCAGTGTGTGTTTGAAAACTACAGAGTAAAACTCAATGGATATCAAGGTGGCTACTGGTTCTTGGCCAATGGCTTAGAAATATGTTCTCTAGATAGGTACAAGTATCCCAGGACAAAGAACCCTTTCAAAAACAATGTTCAGCTAGTGGACTCTCGGTTTTTCTCTAAGGATAAACACTTAGGGCTGCTAGGGGGTTCAGATACAACTGCCTGGGCTTCTCTGAAATCAAATTGTCTGCAAACAATTTTCTCCTCTCTATCAGAGTTTGCAAAAATACATCATACATTTCCTCATTTGACACAGCTACGAGTTGTTTGAGAGAAGAGCTTGGAAAAATAAGAAAAGGTGACAGCAAACTTCTATGTTACATGTCAACAGTATGAACTAGATCCATTTGTACTTCCACAACTTAGTTATGCCAATTCAAATAGCATGCTTCTCTTCTAATGTATAAGCAAACACTAATGAACTGCTCCAAGAAATATGCACATTAGAGGTCCTCGCTTGGTACAGAAGTACAGTAATGACCAACACTGAACTACAGTCAAATCTCACACCACCTTGCAGAAAACCCCATGGGAAAAGGTAAGCTCTTTGGCATGATCCAAAGACTAATACGTACAGGTAGGCCATGCTAGAAAACAAATCCTATGTAAAAAGCCATGGACAGAGACCTCACTTCCACCTCACATCCTTTAGACGAGATAGGTCAAACCCTCAGCCTTGCACTGAACCTTGCACCGGGAGTGCAGGTGAGTTGATGGTGGAACACCACTCTCTCAGACCATATTTAATACACAATTCAAAGCCATAGGCACAAAGCATCACACAAAATCCTGTGAAGATTTTATCTCAGTGTGACAAAGGGGTGGATTATTGTAGCAGGGTCCGTATCTCAGAGAGGCAGAGTCTTCCAAGAAAACACAGGACCAAAATAAATCTGTGGAAATCAAATCAGCCTGTTTATTTGACCTGTGGAGGTGCAGACCTTTACTACGTGACAAAACACACTCTAATTTATAGGGAAATTTATTTATTTATTTTAGTTATGCTATTTGCAAATTTTATACAGAATATACCATAAAAGTAATGAGGCTATATTATTACAAAATATCTATCATAACACTCCACTTTTAAATCATTTAACTGTTTTTGTGTAGATTACGAAGCAACACACAGTGGCACATAGTTAAAATATTACAGTTCTCCTGTAGATGAAATCCTGTACAAAGGGTACAGTAGCCTTTATTCCAGTAGCCTGATTACCCACAAGTATGATGTGCAACGAATCACCAGCAGGAAGGATTACTTGGAACAGAACAAACTACTATTTTATCAATCATTTTTTTTAGAAAACACAGAGTAGTGTATTAGCATCACATTTTATGCTTGTGTGCACCAACGAAATTCCTGTTTAAAACTTTTTTTTCTTTGACCTTAGTATTTGATGGGCGTATACAGTTCAGTTACTTGTAAAAACAAAATACCAGGAAATAATCCAAGAAGAAAATCTCTGTCAAATTCAGATTCATATCGTTATCTTGTACCTATGAATGATGTCAGTTGACTTATACTTTAACTGATTTTAAAGAAAAATACCAAGAACTAAGACTAAAAGAAAACAAGAAGATTAAGTTGGAAGTCGTACATTAACTAGATCCTAACTGAGAGAGACTTTAAGTGTAATAGTGAAAATTAAAAATTTTACTCACGAACCAAATATTTTATGTGTGTGAGGACAAAAAAACAAATACTGAGGCCAGGAACTGGGGGGTTTCTTGCATTGCTTTACAAACTGCAGATTATACATAAAATCTAAGCAAGTATCAGAGGTTTTTAATGCTAAAGCTTAATACTCAAAATAATGGAAGCCAATGTTAAGCACATTTTCTCTTTGAAAATATACATTTGGATCTTCATTTATACTTTAATATCGTACCTTGAGCCTTCCATCAGTTTGTAAGCTCTTACCAGGACTCTAAAATTTCCTTCACATCCAGAAGCTTTAGATTTGTGTAAAACTGCAAGGACCTGTATAAGACCAAAAGGTCTTATAAATTCTGGAGTTGTATTTACATATATTTTGTATTTGTTATATTTAAACGTAAATGGCTATTGCATTTGGACAAACGACAGCCACCTTTTTAGAAAACATAAAATTCAAAATGTCAAGGCAAGACAAGATAGAATTAAAGATCCTTATAAACCTCTACCTACGTGCACACCAGTGCTGCCCTCCAGACTTGGCTCCAGTATGTTGCCTTTGTAAATGTGCAGAAACGCTGCTCTGATTCCCTCAGCAGCCTTTCTTCGTGCCTTCTGCAAGGCCCTGCTCTCTGTGTGTTCCCTCCTCTTCTCAACAGTGGACAAACTCCCAGCTGTGCTTGAAATGCTTGGCCAGCAAGGCTGTCCCACTCCTGGCTCTCCAGGGAAAGGGCAAACGCCAGCCCCGGTCAGCTCCTTCTGGAGGAAACATGTCACGGTAGCATCCACAAGTAAAGCAAATACCATCAGTCCTAGTGAGAGAAAAATAGATAGATAGATAGATAGAGAGATAGAGAGATAGAGAGATAGAGAGATAGAGAGATAGAGAGATAGATAAAACACTTCTGCTAGATTGGTAGGTTTCCCAAATGGTAAGAAATACAGGTTACTTAACTTAGACCCCCATGTTTTGGCTGAGTTTGAAATTAGCCTCCCACTTTGCCAAAAAAAGATAGCCACCCCATCTGAAATACAGCAAACCCATTCTCAGCTAAAACAAACTTCTCAAGTAGCTATGATAAATATATACATATATTAAAAAAAAAAAAAAGTGTGAGATGCCATGTTTTTTCTGAAAAAAGGTCCCTTGGCCATGCCGGTTGATAAAGGCATAAACACCCATGCTTTTCTGCCTCTTAGTTTTAAAAAGTACGGTTCCTCCTAATCAGACAGAATAACAACTTCAAACTTTCATGTGCAGGTCATTAAAGACAAAAGATTAATGTAGAATTTCAATGGGGTTTTAGAATTTAGAAGAAATATTTTTGAAATAATGTAGATCTTAAAAGCCTGCCTGTGTATCTGTCAGGACTGTTCAAAATCAGAATCAGTATTAGCTTACACCAAAAGAAGTCACACTGAAATAACCAGAGGTGATGATAGCCTATAATTATTCTTTGCACTTATCATAGGTGTACTTAAACTTGTATTAAATTCCATTTAAATACCATCAAATCAAGATGAAGGAAGTAGTATATGATTAATAGTTTTGTTTAAAGAGTAACAATAAGTTTTCTTTTCCTACTGTGCAATAAAGTGATGTGGACTTTTTTGTATGTTGCACAGATATCTTACATTTGTACAATTTTAATTGGAAGGTTTTAGGTTATACACAGTTCACTTCATATTTTCAAAAGTATTAAGGAAATATTGGAAATTTATTTATATATAACTTAAATTATTTTTCTACTATTTATATCTTGCTACTGTACTACTCAATTACATCATTATAATTGAACTTTTTGTTAATATATAGAAAATGGGAACTGAAAAAATGAATACAGTAATTTGTTATGTCATTTCTATTAAAACAAACAAACAAACAAACAAAAACAAAAAAAAAAAAGGTGCAGCTGAGACTGCAAGATTCTAATAAGATTCTAATTCCAGAATAATAAAACTCTGGTATCTTAAAAATTCAATCAAATCAACCGACCAACAACCCTATGGTTTTCCCCGTATGAAAATGAATGTAGTAGCTCGCCTTATATCTGCATACCCAATTTAGAGTTTATGGCATTCAGTCTAAGAATATTTTGACATGGTTATTAAGTTTTCTACTAATTAAAACAAGAATGCCATCCCTTCAGACGTATCCTTACAGATACCTGTAAGCACATACAACAGAACCTACTGCTTTGTGGCTATGCCTGCAAATCACACTGTAATCAATGTAATCTCACTTTCTTGTTTGCAAACTTTTTTATCTTATCCATGTGCCTATGTATGGATTTTGAACTCTTTCTTTAGGAGGCATGGCTTGATCACTTTGGAGTATTATTTTTGATTGATCCTTCTTAATCACAAGAATATGCTTTCTGCAACATGGAACAGTTTGGTTAACATACTTAAAACTTCTTCCCATAGATTCACATCACAGTTTCAAATCATCCTTTAAGTACTTGAACATCTGTAAAGAATGCTTAAAAATTATAAGAGAAAATTGAAAATATCTCATTTTTTCATTTACTTAGTGATAAAAGGATTATTGCAGAATTAGACTTCTGAAATCAGACTGCTGTAGAAAGCAGTCATCTGGTTCCTCAGAAAAGGTTGTGATATGGTGCTGCATGCTACAACATTGTGTTTGGATGCTGTTAGTATCTGTATCTCCTGTGCAAACATTTCACATAGGAAAAAATTTCAATAGCATTGTTTCATGTCTTTTAAAAGTCCAAGTTGTCATTTTTTTAAAGAAAAGAGACACAGAAGAAATGACTCATTTGTAATTATCATTCTTAATTTGAGATTTCTTTTCTTCATATGGCTTACAGTACTAAGACTTCTGTCAGTGTTTTGTAATCCAAGAACATTGTTGCTTCAAAAAAGACCCTGGGACTCCTGTTGGGAGATTATAATTACTTATTCTAAATCTTCAATTAGATTCTTCATAAGGCAGTGTTATCTTGTCAATCATTTAAAACAAATGAGAACAAGCCAAATGCTTTGTGTTTATTTGTCGTTAAGGCACCCTTGAATATTTTGCTGATAAGGCAACATATGTAAAGGGTTATTATATCAGCTGTTCTTTGACATAGCCATAGTCTGAACTCTGCAGAACTACTTTCAGTTCTTGAAACTTGTGCTAATGTGGAAATAAAAACCCAAACATTTAGGGATATAAACCACAATCCATGGGTCCTTTTCTTCCTCCAGATTAATTGATCCAAATCTACTAGATGCACAGATGTGAAGCTGAATTAACATAGTGATGAATTGGATATTCAGTTAGTATCATGAAGAGTTGGCATCACAGAGATTATTATAATAAGACAGAGGCTTAGAACTGCAGAGTCTTTGGTGTTAAAGTGAACATACAGGACTGAGCTCCTAAAAAAAAGTCAAACTGGTCTCTGACACCTATTGCTCCACTGTTATACCAGAACATGATATAATTTACCTTTTCACAAAAAAGTTTTATGCACAAATACTTAAACATTTCCTTTGTGAGAATATTTCTGAGAGGCTGTTGACCATCAGTATCTCCAGAATTTCACTTAAGTGTGTTTTGAGTGCAACTTCTTGATTACACAGTGCTTTGGCTCTTATGAAGTAGTTTCATTCACTCCTTTACTAAAGGCCATGATGACAGGCTTCTTTCCTTGGTTTTTAATCTCAATATCCTCACCCTTGTGTTCGTTGTCCATTTATACCACCCACATACATCTCTCCTTGACTTTGTTCTCCTCTTCTTTCCTTCGTTTTCCTTCTGCCTTTATTTTTCTACTTAGACTGCATGCCATTCAGACCCTCTCTGATTGTCACCTACTTTGTTTTTGTAAATCACTGCTTATGAAATAGAGTATCGTTTTCTGTTGTACTAGATGCATTTAATTGAGAAAATGTTATTTTATTGCAAGGTGTTGGGTAAAATGAATGCAACCTTAGCCTAAACATCAGGACTCCCTTTTGAGCTGCAAGAGGACTGTACACCAAACCTAATGTTACCAAGCAGAGCACATAAGAACACTGGTATGCTCATCATTACACAATGGTGGCTCACATCACTCAGGATCTTCAGATCTTCTTAACAGACAAACATGCTACTTCCACAACAAACAAAATATCAGACTAATCATAAATTTAAGAAAAACCAAGATGGTGTGTCAGTCAACCTGGAGAAGAACATACTGTCCCATCCACTAAACACACTGAGACTGAGGTGTCTGTTGCACGTGGGTTCACTTACGCTCAAATTATTTCTAATGACTATGCCAGTGTTGATGGAGTGGTAGTTTCCTGCATTCACAGAATTAGGGGACTTTTCTGCTAGATTTACTAAGCAAATAGGGAATTGGTGTCAGATCAGACTACAATGCAGACTAAAATTGCATAAGGCTCTTATGCTGAACAGACATAAGATTTTGACATAGTATAGAAAGCACATCTGCCAGCTGGAGAAGTTCCACCAGAGGCACCTATGTGTCTTACTCTGAGTCAGATGCTATACTAAGCTGACCAGTGATGAATTCCTGCAGTGTATCCACATGGAAGGCCCAGGTGTAATGGGCTGGACATATGGCTTGGATCAATGATGTACATATGTTCAAGTACCTCCTATGCAGGGAACTGGAGTGTGGAAAGAGGAAGCAATGGTGATCCAAGAAACCACTTCTAGGACACCCTAAAGGCAGGATTGATTGAGTGCAACCTTCCGGCCAAATCTTTTGAGTTCTTTGCCAGAAAGAGACAGCAACGGAGCATCAAGGTGAGGGAAAGCATAGGCCTCTTTGAACAAAAACAGATGCCTTTGGGCAGGAAAAGCATGTGGGGAAAAAAAAGTAAAAAAAATACATTGTGTCAGCAGCAGCAATAGATGATTCCATGCCAATAGCGAGTGGCATGGTGACAAGTGTGGTAAAAAGTAGTTATCCTGCACAGGCTTCTACAAGCTTGCTTTGTATCCACTGAGTTTGACTCACCCATCAACTGAACAGGACCGCCTTCCTTCACTTAGAGAGACAAACGGTGAATGATTCAACACTTTCACACATTAAAAAAATATTTAGGGCACACTGTTTTGGAGTGGGTTTTTTTTTTTCTTTCACTTTCCTATTGAAGCCAAATTCAAAGGAATATTAAAACAAAATCAACTCAGAAAAACAAAACTTTCTTCTACTAAATTAATCACGAAAATGCAAGCATTTTATCTTAATAAGTCCTTTATTTCTTTCATTTTGCTAATGTCGTCGAGAACTCTTATCTCTCTCTGTTGTTCTGCTAGCCTTCTCTTCATAAAATCTCACATCTGCCAGCTTTTAAGCAGCCTGGGTATACCAACTAGTTGCTGACTTTAATAACACCCATAATATTGTTCCAGGTGGAAGTCTTATCAGAAGTCAGGGGGCAAACGAGAAGGGAAGCTGACCTACTCCAGAGATCCCTGCAGTTCAGGACAGAAGTAGCCTGGAGAGGGTCACATAGATTTGTCCATGCTTGCAACTTCTGAGGACATGAAAACAAAAACCCTCTGTAAAACATGTATGTATGTATGTATGTGCTAGGTATACATTTATATATATGTGTATATATATATATATACATATATAAAAGTAACAGCATGCATCTAAGTCCTCAGGCCCTTGGCTAAGGCTCTGAGGACCCAATTTGTCCCACAACTGACTGTAGAAGGAGCTCAGGGTGATTCTCTCAGACTTTGATGTCTGCCAGTAAAATGTAGGACAAAACATCTGTGGGGATCCAAATTTTTTAAAGTGAAGCTGCCTAGACTTCCGCAGACCCACTGTGCTTGCCAAAAGCTGTCTCCTCTTTGGCAGGACACAATGTTTAGTCAGAGGTCATAAAATTAGCCAAGACTTACTGTAAGTTGTGCAGGTACTGCTTACCTTCTCAGTCTGCATTTTAGAAAACAAGGAGTGACATCTCTCTATGTCTTTTTTTGGAAGGGATGGCTCAGTTGATATTGTCAACCTGTACACTGTGTTTGCCTGACACAGTGCTCAGGAGGGCATTTACTCGCACAAGGTGAGACTCCTTGTTTTTTATGTGTTCTAGGTCATATTTTGGATCTGCACACTGGCTGCAGTGAGGGCCAGCCTGAGGTGTCTAACCATCCTCCCTCCACATTGTACAGAAAAATTCAACACCTGACTGAAGGCTCTTGAACCTCCTTCAATTCCTTCAGGGATCTAGCAGCAAAACTAGCTTTTTTTCACAATCATTAGCGTTCATGTCAGATCAGAAGTTCCCCTCAGAGAAACTGAAGGATCCAAAAAAAGAAAGATATATTCAAAACTTCTGCATTTTTATCTTTCTTGTTGGGAAAATAAGGGAGTGTTCAGTTGTGACAACAGTTAGTCTTCAGCAAACTGCAGGTGACAGTTTTGCAGTTTTCTAGCTCATCCATGCAGTCAACAAGTCTCCCTGTTTTATATTGCTACACTATCTGATCCTTGTAAGCCCACATATCTCTTCAGGGCATGAAAGCCCATTGAGATGAAGTTACTGATTAAACGAACAACAGCAACAGGAAAAATACTACAGCGTTACAATGGGATTTCAAGGAGAAAAGAAACATTGAGGAAATACTATTTCACTTCCCTATGATCCTCATCTTTACTGCAAATGAGTAAGCATAAGCTCAGTAACTGCAACAAAGAAACAAATGTCTATGCAGTAGTGTCAGACTACCACCTACCTACTTTTCCTCTCCTTGTTATTCTTACAAATTTCCATGAAGGCAATGTGCTACAATTTCTGTCTCCACCATATAACAGAGAAAAACAAACAGAATTTGAATATTATCTGAATAATACAAAACCTTTCTCAAAAACTGTATAATCAAAAGCAAAGCAACACCCAGTACTATATACAGAAAGCTAAAAAGTAGATGAGACCACATAGTTCATAAAAAGGACCAGGAGGAAATCAGCACATTACTTTCTAAGATCCTTACCTATATCTGTAATGGGTCACACTTACCAAGCTGAGTAAAGCACCCTTGTTCGAAGACATCATCTAAGCTTTATGCCTGACACAGAGGCACGTGCTGAGGACCTCTTGAGTGAGGGCAAGTGTTTAGAGGAAGAAGCCAATCAAGAACACCGCACCTGAAGTGGAGTTTATGCCAAATTTAAGTCCAAAATTAGTATCCAAAAGCTTTCCCTTGGCTGTTGCCTAGCCCTGAAGACAACATGAACTTTACAGTGCTCAGGTTTGCCCTCGTTCCAGTTGAGGATCTGGGCACCTTGCTTACCAACCTGGTGGGAATCCCAAACTAAGCCTGACTCCCCTGAGAGACTCTGTCTAGTAAGTGCTTGGTATTTCTTGCCTCTTGAATGAGTCCCTACTGTCTGAGCTACCTGACTCAGCTCACAACCCACACAGTATGCCTGAGAAGCACTAATAAAATCAAGCTGCTGACAGCATCATGAAAAGCTATGCCTCAACTTTAAAAACCCAGGGCAAGGGAAAACAAATGCACTTTATCCCATCAATTAGTCTACATAGTGGGAATAGTGGCAATACAGCTCAGTACATTCCAGTCACTTGGCTCAAGGGTTAGGACACTGAACTGGGACAGGAGCTACACAGAGGACAGAACAAAATTTGCAAAGTCTGTGGGCTCTGCAGCTGTTAGACTGTAGGGCAGGTGATTTCCTTTATTGAAAAGACCGTGTCCTGTTTATTCTTCCAAAGAAAACCAGCAGCAGCCTTATACTGCTGGAGAGAGGTCACGAATCTGTAGTGCACAAGTGGGTGCAGATGCCTGGGCTGGGCTGCTTGCACCCCAGGGAGGGGCAGGATTTCACGCAGCCCTGTGCAGTGTTTCCTGGGCTGGTGGATGGGTTTCAATCCCATCTTGACATACCTAATCTCCCACATGGGCTGTAGAGAATGCTAAATTCCGTTTACAGGGACAAGAACATCTTTCTTCAAGAGTTCTCTTGAATTATGACCAAAATGGAGAACTTTGCCGTTTTTGTAGCCCCCAATAGCCAGACCCAGCTGTATAAATAAGTACAGCTTAGCTGAAGTCTGTGTAACTTCACTGATTTATGTCTGCTTAGACTCTGGCCTTGGAATATTGATTTATGATTTGATATCTTAGCACTTACTTTCACGGGCAATAGGCCTGGTAGTTCATACAATCACAAGGATATTTTTTTAAGTCATTCTTCAGTTGCAATCAGTATTTCTTTTCACCTTCAGTGCACAAAAACTACTCCCAGCTTTAAACACACGATACTGTAGTCACCTTGATCTTTGACAAAGAGTTCTTAATTTTCCAGAATTTTGTATTTGAACCAGAACAGGGATCAGTTTTGCAGGAACAGAGGAAGTAACAAATCCATCATTTGTGTACACAATTGCTGTGTTAATTATGCCTCCCTCTTCAACGCATTTGACTAGAGTAATTCAAAATCATTTAAAGGAAAAAAAAAAAGAAAAAGAAAGAGAGAGCACAGTTGACAAAACAAAGAATTAGTCTGAGATAATTACTAAATTCTCTGGAAATTTTCATGTATACAACATGAATTTAAACATGTCAGAATTTAAGTCCATAAGTCACAGAACCTACTTTGGATTCAGATTCTAGTTTAGGAATAAAATTATGAAAGTATGTGGCAGAATTATGCTGGACACAACTGAGAGTTACCAAGTATTGAATTGCTTGTCTTTCTCCACCTTGTCCTCAGCCAAGTGGCAGGAAACAGCTGGCCAGAATTTTTGAGTGCCTTTAATGAAGTGAATACTTAGTTGTTAGGATTTGGTGATTAAACGAAATAAGGCTAATATTCCTGTGTGGATTTGCTGGAAGATGATTGTCCTGAAAGGAAGGCAGCTCTCTAAGTGAGATTTAGCTAGGCAGTAAACTTATTCAAAAGTTCCATTTATGGAGAAAATTCCTAGGGAGTTCTATTTTTTCATTGTTGTTATTATTATGAGACTCCTTAAAGACAGTAAATCAAGGCACAAATTAACTGATTTATTTTCTATGTCTCACCTCAACCAAATGCATACAAATGGCTAAGCTAAATGGATTTATTCTGCTGTCAGAACCTTCTTAATGTTCTACTGTAATGAATATAAAGCTTAAAGGGTTATTACAGAGTAATCATAGATTAAATAAAGTTCTTCAAAATAAAATCTTAAAGCTGCATAATGTAGAATTCTTAGTATTTAAGAAACTCATCCTGATGTTGGAAGTTTAGATATAACAATAGGCATCAAAAAGTGATCAAAAATATGATGTTGGACATTTTGCATCTGTTTATGTTTTACTAGAGGAGACATAAGAAATTCCAGATTCACTTTCATCATGTTTGGTACTTGCAGTTGATCTATATTCCAGATTTGCTTAATAAGAAATATTAACTTTCTGGGAATTCATTCTCCCTCTTAGTTACAGTTATAATCAACTCATAGTGTAATCCATGAAGTAAATATTTTTGGCTAAATGATCAAAGTAGACTTGTCATTTTTCATTTAAAGGAAAAAAAAAAAAAAGCAACAATGTAAAAAAAAAAAAAAAAAAGGTAAAGTGAGTTCAATTAAAACACCAAGAGCGCTGTCAAGTCACTTTGATAACTTTGATATCCAGTCACACAGTTCTGATAAGAATTTAATTCTATCAAACAGTATAGTGAATCATCACATTTGTGTTCAGGTTATTGCTTAAAGGCATTCATAAAAGTGTTTAACAAGCAATCTCAAAAAATAAATAAGATGCATAAATATCTTTAGCTATCTTGACAAGTAAAACAGGTTCATTTGATAGAGTATATTGTCCATCCAGAATAGCTGAAGTGTTCAAGGCATTAGCTACCTAACCTTCTAGAGCCAGGAAAGGGTTTGAAGTCACAGTATAAATTCTTATCAAACACTTTTAAACATGAAAAAATGCCTCAACTTACAACTTCACCCACATCTTAGTTAAATAAAAGAGAGATTTTCTGACAATTTCAGTGAACTTTTGGTAAGGTCTCCAAATGAGCACAACCTACTTGACTTTAATCAATTGACAGAAGTCTAAAGAGTAGTTACATTTAGCTACTGCATATTATGCCCCTGGGTTTGGTAGAGGTTTCTTGCTTAACCTGTAACAGTGAAGAACACATTTCTATCAGTAACAGGGCAGACTGTAAAAAAGTAACTGAAAAATATTAATGTCAACAAATTCCAGAGAAAAAGCACAAAATACTGTACCTAATTGACCCTATTTTTTTCCCATTTTGTAATTCCCAAGGCTTCCAGGATTTTGGTGATATTTAAGATGCTTTCTAACAGTATTATGTTTGGGGGATTTTTATGCATTGTTCAACTCTTGTTAATTTTCATTTTTCTCTACAGGAGAGTATCATAACTTTGTAACTTAAACATCCACAATACCCACACTGACCTTTGAAAACCTCGTGTGTAAAAGGCTAGTAATGTCTATAAAGAGAAACCTTTAAAATCTAGGGATATTTAAGCAAAAATTAGAGTGGACACTTGTGAGATATTATCTATCATTTTAATAATTTTCCTCCTTTTTTTTTTTTTTTAAGGCTGGCTTATAGACAAAGGCAAAATAAACAGCTGCCTGGGGCAGGGGATTGCTAGAGGAATGCATTCGGGAGGGTGAAAGTGAAACCGAGCACAATACTGCTGCAAACAAATGATGCACTCGCAACCACCCCATCCCTCCAGATGGAGCAGGATCAGACACCTGGTTCCCTGAATTAGCCCCCAGTTCCCCATGTTAGACACAAGCTCCTTAGTCTTGGGAAGACAAAACTTAATTCCCCTTGGACCGCTGTCAAACTAAGTGGATGTCCTGAGGCACCCTGAAGAAATCCTCCAGACTTCTAGCGTGAAGTCCTATGCAGTTTGGCTCCCTGTGCCCTTTTTCATTTGTTTTTAATGCTAGCAAACAAAATATTGCCTGCTTAGAGTCAAACCTTACCACGATTCTTTCACAAGCATGGGATTTGCTCAGCCTAAGACTGCTCTTTCCCTGTGATTTCAGTGGAAAGACAGACACCTCCAGCCAGCAGTAGCTAGCTTCAGCCTCGGGTGTGACATGCCTTGATGTAATGTGGTGGCAAACAGCAGGTTGTAGGAGAACAGAGCTCCTTCAGCACAGGGCAGTGCCTCTGCCCTTGTCTGAGACAAAGCTGTAGAGGGCATAAGCAGCTGAGGTCAGCATCCTGTGCAGCATGGTGAGTCAGTCGATAAGGCAGAGGAATTATCCCTGAATTTGTCTTGCTTATTTTCTTAATCTTTCCCATATCCAGACAACATTTTACCATTTTTAAAAACATATGAAGCCTCATTATACAGTGCCAAAGAAGTACAACACATGGCTACTGACAAAACAGGAGCACATTAAAGTGAGAAATTTTTAACCGTAAACCACAGAAAGTACCAGGCTCAGGCCTGTTCATGCAAGTTTGAATTGCTTTCACGAAAATGGCCTTATTTTTAGGTAATGATTCTCTCCTAATCTGATACCTACATGATCCTAGATTGACAGGTTTCATATGGCTTAATATACCTTTTTAAGTAGTGTTGATTGAACATTGCAAAAAATGCTTTGAAATAACTCCTTTGGTATCATAAATGCTAACAAAAGATTACCAAACATTCTGAAATTAAGCATCTGGGGTCAAACTTTCCTGCAGACGTGCATAAGTAGCAATCTCCATTATACAAGAGAGACACGTGTGCGCACATATGCACATATATGTATGTAAAATACCAGGAGAAACAGAGATACATATATACATATAAGGAAACCAGAGATCTGAATTCTTGCTGGTGTGATTATTAATCTGCACGGCTGGGAACTGAGAGATCCTTAAAATTTTCCTTCACGTGATTTCTTATTTTTTCATTTTGTTACTTCTTGGATGGCAGGAAGGGTTAGAAGTTTGTTACTTTATAAGTGTTACTTCTTGTTTCTCTGGAGTGGCTGAAAGGAAACAAGAGAAAAGTATATTCTTCTCTCTTACATACGCCTTCTGCTGCTAAATTCTTAGGTTTGTTTTCTGTCTTAGGAGTAATTTTTGGGGGAGAATCACTGACTGACTGACCAACTGGCTCTAGGAAAGCATTAGATACACTACAAACGCCTTGGCAGGACTAACACATCTGGCAGTTTAGCCTTGATTTGTCCATATCCCTTTCCCATTTAGGAAGACAACAAAATAACCAAGGCTCGCTCAAATCTTGCAAATTTAATGTAAACCAGTAACTCTAAACTCACAAATGGCTCAGTGCCTGCATTGACACTAGCTATCTGCATACATTTTTTTATAGATATGGAAGCTCTGTATATATAAATTTAGCATGGAGCCTTGCTGCAATCAGTTAGTTACAGCATATTGCAGTCCTAACACTGCTGGAACAAACAGAAAGTCTCTAAATAGCTGTAGCCAATAGCTGCAATCCTAGAAACTTTCACATCTGAATAACATCAATGTCACAAATTCTCATGCTGGATTTGGCAGTCCTCACTCAAATAAGGTAAATACTTCACCAAAGTAACTGTTTATAGGATTATGTAACTCTCTGCTACTCTGTATTCCATCTTCAGCCCACAAAAAGACATACGAAAAGAGAAAACACATAAATATACATATATATGCATATATAAAGTACATATAGGTGTACATTCATACACAGCTATATATGTAGACACTCATAATGTGGTTGATGAGTGGCAGAAAGCCCAGTTGTTTCATTTTCTTACACCACTTGCTGCATTCAAGAACCAAACTTAAACAAAACATTAGGGACTGCAAGGCCAAACGTTGAAAAGTTAGGAAATCTGCAAGAAAAGGTTAGTTTTCGAAACAGCACCTTGTTCCCAGAGATCTGTCTATCCGGCAGACAAGTGGGATGATTCAGGGCCTAGGGAAGAAAAACAGATAATCATCTCTTTGTTTCTTAGTCTAACAAAAATGTTGATAATGAAATCTTTCCAATTTTCACATTGTGGACAATGGCGCTGGAATCTGAATGCCAACAGAAGTTTATCACCTGAGACAAAGGAATAATTGTGATTGTGGACCCACTGCTACGGGGAATAAAAGATTTATGCTGCCAGTGACATCCCAGTTATTTAGCAGGTAGCACAGGAACCCTGAAAAACAGAAATCCTGGGTCTTACTCCAGGTTCTGGAAGATGAGGTGTTTTAGTGGCTGTAGACCTTTTATGGCCTCTTCTAACTTGTCATATTCTACCCCAATCATTCCTCTGCACAAGCTGTTTTCGCCTCTCTTCCTAATTTCTCTTCCAGAGCCTGTTCCCCTCCTTTGAATCCTAAATCCTGCAGATACCTGTCCCAGCTCTGCTCCCAACCCAGACTTTTATTCAAGTCTGATTAATCTGTCCTTCTTCAGACTGCCCTGACGTGATGTGAGCAGCAATGGAGAAGGAATGAAAGAAGAAACAAGATGGTCTTCTTGTCATCTCTTCTAAAGTTACTGAGGCACGTAAGAGGAACCATTATAGGGAATGAGATGCTTAGCTCTACTCTGAGATTGCCAGCCTTGAACATGCACACTACAGATGAAATCTACGAAGAATTAAACTACAAGTTATTATATCAAGTATATCCAATGATAACACTGCCAAATGGGTGTGTGTTTTTATAAAGAAAACAAAAAATGCATCTCTTTCTGGCCTCAAGACACCTTCCTTCCTAAATTTGCATCATTTACTGTAAAGCAGTTTATTCAATAAGGTCACACAGATTTTTAACCTTAGCAAACCAAATAATTTCTCCCAATTGTCATTCCTGGAAACAGTTAAACTGTTTTGCTGAAGCTTTCTTTTTATATAAGAGCAAGACATGCAGTGTGAGGCAGACATCAGTCATAAAAATTCTTGTCTGAACGATTATGTCTAACAATAAGAAACACACCAGAATCTTACATAAGAAAATGCTATCCATCTTTAAATAGGGATCTCATTTCCAGCTCCATCTGTAGCATATATATACATACAAGTCTTCATTTTTTGTGTTATCTGTTTTAACCATCTGCTGTCATTATTTCTTATGCATTTCAAAGTTTGTCTGTTTACCTGCATTTGTATGTAGTCACATCAAATACATGATCTCTTTTGCATGTTAAATTCCCATTAAACTCACCAGGCCAAACTCATCCTAGTGAAGTCACCTTGAGTGACAACAGTGACTATTTTCACCCAAGATACACTTCATACTGATGTAAAAATGTAAATGCACTTAAAGTGCAGAGGTGAAAATGATTTGAACACCTTACAGTGCTCCTAGTTCCTCTTCAAGGTCGCCTCTTGAATGCACTTGTTGAAATCCCACTGTACATAGCTATTTACCACTGCAAAGCCTCATTTATGACAACTTAGGCACCAAAAAAACTTATCTAGAAGGACTTTTTCTCAAGTTACTATGAAGTCTGTCCCATTCTCCTGATACACAGCAATAAACTCCGAATAGTTGGATAAGGAATATACTGGTTTATCTTAAGATTCTGGTTTCCTTTCAATTAATGTAGGAGAATCTTACAGACTATAACAGCAGTTGCATGCATAAATCCTAAATGAATTGATGGAAAGACTAACCTCATAATGGTTTATCTATTATGCCTCTAAATGCGTTTACATTCTTAGATAAAGGCAATTGTGTTCCCTTAAAGTCAGCTCATAGATTCTTATGTATTGATTCATGGATTATTAACATATCTGAAGAGATTAATAAGTTTAACATGTAATTCTGTAAAGCTACAGTAGTGTGATGTCTCACTTTCAAGGTAAAATATTTTTTACAAATATATAGTTTTCCTTTAACTCAGGCATTGCCAATGTTATATTAATATTACAAGTTGATAGCTGTGTCTCAGGACGTAGACAAATCCTGACTGAACACTATAAAACTCTGATTTTGGTAGAAATGTGGTTTTCTCATCTTCTTTCCTGTGCATAAACACATTACATTTCTCTTGAGTGTTCTAAATATTAGGTATTTACTTTCCCAGCTTCAATTTAGCTTCATAATTGCTGACCTTCTTTATTCCCTCCATCAGCTAGTTGCTGTGACAGCTAAGTCTGTCAGACAAGAAGTTTTCTCTACCGCTAATATATGCCATTCCAGAAATAACTGATGGGTTTGGCAACTGAGGTGAAAAAAAGGTAGGGTAGGTAGGTAGGTAGGAAGGCAGGTAGGTAGGCTAAGCTACGGTCCTAGCAGCCAGCACACTCCCAGCTCCTCCCAGCCTAACACCACGTAATATATTGGTAATTCAATTCCGTCAGTTAGGTCTATACAAAAACTACTGGATTCTTACTGAGGATGATAGATGGTAAGAGGTAGTTACAGCACAATTTAGTTTTATCTTTTTTTTTTTTTTTTAATGTGGAAATAACACACATAAGGAAATATCAGATCTCACACTTTTTGTATCATTTAATTCCCAACACATATTACTTTTACTGTGCTTGAGCCTCACACATTTGCAAGGCAGTGCTATTTTTCTCTCTCTCTCCTCCGCCTTCTCTCTTACATATGGGTCTTACATATGACCCCCACACATCAAATGCAATTGCCTGACCTGATCTATGATCTACTAACCAGCTGCATCTGGAATCACAGACTGGAAGAAAAGCTATGGCACAGAGCTGGAGATGGAGGAGTGCCTCACAGCATATTTCTGCAAGAAAATCCCCAACCCCCCCCAGCTCCAGCTCAGCCTTCGTTGTGCCTTGGAGGCATGATCGTCACAGTTTTGTCTCCAGAGGTACCTGGAGTTTGGTCCTCCACTACATGACCAGATTCAGGGAATCCTGTGTGTTGCAGTGTAAAAAAACAGAGGCTTTAAAAAAAAAAATGTATTTAACTTAATTAACTTTCAAATCAAAGTAGTTGGTAATGTGGATGTCACATAAGTCTTCGCTGCGAGATCTTAATTCTGTCCTTCTGTCCTCTTATGGATATGTTTTACAACAAAGCAATAAATTATATGACCACTTTTTTTTTTTTTTTTTTTACACTTGACTTCATTCTGTAGAAAGGTAAATATCAACGGTAGTGATTTTCAGCTCAAAAGATGGCATTTCCCAAGTAACAATTCCTCCATTTAAATAGGCTTGCACTCAGTCTGTGCATTTTAGTTTGGGGATTTTAGAACTAGAATATTATTTTATTCTCTTTAAATGAAAAAATAGCTTATTCAAAATAAGAAAATGCTGGAAACTGTTTTTTCAGTATTGATGAGTGATTTGATATACTTTAAAAGAGGCTGTTTCCCACAACTGATTTTTTACTGCATATTCATTATATACTTTTTCATTATAATATTCTAATTACACGGAAGCACATGGAAGAAGATGACTGAAGCCGTATTTCCCACTGACTCACACAGACACCTAACACGTTCTTGCTCAATATTATCATCAGGCATTGCAGAAGGGATTAGAATACACTAAAATGGAAAAAAAATACAGAGACAAAATGTATAGATTTATCTGCTGTCCAATCCTTTCATTAGCTTGGAAACAAGTTTACTATGGATTTACACTGTGACTTATTATCTTCAAAATCACAAACTTATTCCAATAATAGAAATAGCTTATATGCCCACTACATAAAAATAACTTAAGGATGAATAGTTCGACTTTACCACTTTTTTTAGGACTGGATTCAATAATAGAAATTGGACTCAGCTGTATGGGTTTTTCAAGGATATTATGGACCATATTTCTACAGACATTTTTATTGTTTCTAGTCCTCTAAAACATCTGAAAAGTTATGCTTTTAACTGAGTAGTTTCTTCTCTTTATTAATTTGTGTAAACATTTTTTTCCTGTTATGTCAATTGCAGGACTATAATTTCATTCTTGCTGTTATAGATAAAAAAAGTTCATTTGAATGTGGCTTCTCAAGTATTTAAACCCCACTGAAGTCAGATGAAGTAGAATAATGTTTGTTTGTAATTCAGAAGGGCTTTGCACAAAAGTGGTTTAGAAGGTTCTGTCATACAGTTTTTTGTAACTGTTGTAAAAAATATGATCAATTTATTTCTAATGGCCGGCTTTCTGAATTCTGCATAAGAAAACTAAATGATGTGTTCTTACATGTTCACCAATAATATTCTGCAATTCAAATTATTTACTATGAATAAATTCAAAGGAGGCAGATTTCTATTCCTCCATAACCACATTTTGCAGTTCTAACAAGAATTTTAAAAAATGTATGTGGGCCCATGAAGAGAGAAGATCCAGCTCACAGACATTAACGCCAACTAAACATGGAGAAATAGAAATGCAATTATGCAGTCACTTTGCTGACGATAATAATATTTTAAAGTCAAGTGAGATTTGTGTTTTACAGGAAATCTCATGCTTGTTTGGTTGGGGAGTTTTTACTTCAAAGCCCCACATCCTGGAACTGAGTAATGAGGTAAGTATTCCACATTTATTTTATAAATGAATCCTTCTCTCCCAGATTTACAGCATAAAATTTGGCACGCAAGTAGTTCAAAATTCAAAAGACAAATGAAAATCCATTAAAAAAAAAGAAAGAAAGAAAGAAAGAAAGAAAGAAAGAAAGAAAGAAAGAAAGAAAGAAAGAAAGAAAGAAAGAAAGAAAGAAAGAAAGAAAAATCTCATGATCTGAAAAAAAAATTACAGAGCTGAGCACAGCACTGGAGGTTTTGTGCGTGTTTTATTTGCTTGTTTGTTTTTTCCAGAAGAAACATGTGCTGAGAATAAGATTTTTTCCCACCCAGTGGCAGAGCAAGCAAGAAGAGAAAGAGAGGAAATAAATCCTGTAGCTTCCCCCTGGTGCTCCCTGTCACCATCACCTGCATATCGACAGCTGCCCCCCAGCTCCCTGCCCCTGGGGGGATGCATCTGTAACAGCCCTCTCCCTGGGAGTGAAGCCATCCCGCCTGTGTGCAGCTATCCAATAGGAAATATAAAAACTGACAAAATGTGTCTTAAATCTGCGCCCTCTCCACACACGCACACAGCTTAAAGCTCCGAGAAGATAATGCCGTATGCTGGAACCTGCCTCTATGGGAAAGTCTTTGCACCCCCTTTCTCACAGAGAGAAGAAGGAGAAAGGGGTTCTCACTCCCCCTCCCCAGTGGAGCTGTGCAGAAAAAGCAGGTGAGGGACACGGTGCCCAAGAGCAAGACGAGAGCATGGGGATGTGGTTGCGGTACCTTGAATTTAGGTCACTCTGCTGGGAATAGGTTTCTGCTCCTGCTCCAAATGTTTCACGTTGGGTTTGTGCTGTGCTGCCACCAGTAGAAACAACTCCATCTCAGGTGCATTGGCAAAGGCAAGGGTGACCACCTCCTGTGAGCAGCTGGGGTTTCAGGCCTGTTTAGTGAGGGCGTACCAGCCTGAGCCCTTCAAGGACCTGGGGTGGGAGCGTGCTGGGGTCAGCATCTCAAACGTGGTTAGGCATAATCTCCTCATCTCTGGGAAGGCTGAAGCCTTTCTAGACATAAGGAGAGACAGTATGTGATTTCTTGGGTGAGTTTAAGGAAAAAAAAANAAAAAAAAAAAAAAAAAAAAAGCACAATCCTGAAGTGATCTCAAGGGTAAGAAGCTGAAATGGACTTCCATTTACATCTTGTCCTCTTCTTGAATATAGTTCTAAGCCCCTTTGCAAAGGATGTAGCTCCAGGTACCTGCTCCTAAAGTTCTTGCAGAGCTGTGGTAAACACCCATGATCCAGAGACACAATAACAGCTTTGCATATCTCTTGGAACCCATTTTAACGTTTCTCTCTAAGTCACACTGCAAATGCTCTAACTACCAGGTACATCCCTACAGGGAGGGGGAAAGGTCATAGCAGAAATAGGAAATATACTCCTCATAAAGGACATGAAAATCCTTTCCACTTCCTCAAAATGTGCAAGAGAGAGAAGTGCTGCAAGATATTGCTTCTCCTTGTCTTGCAAAAGCAGACCTGACCGATTTCTGCCAGAACGGCAGCGGCCCACAGTGTGCCATTTAGATGGGCTGAGCCAAAATCAATGGGGAACTCTGTGCCAGATCAATGCCTCAGTGCGGCTGGCAGCCAACACGAACCCATTTCCATGTGAGTCACCTACGAGACTGCAGGTGCTGGAGGCCTATGGAAAGTTGAATCCTAGCCACTAACAGCTCATGTAATCATGTTGCTTGCTCAGATCTCCTGCTGATAAACGCACCCAGTTACTCCTAACTGTCTTCCTTACAAAATAACACCTCCCAGGACACTTAGCTCTTCAATAGTTTTTAACCACACTGCAGCTGCACAAGAAAATCCATTCATCAATTATAAATCAATTGAGGAAGAGAAATCTGCAGCTCGCCTGATTGCCCTTCTTGTTCCTGCAACTCACTGATTCAGCTACAGAAACTTTCCAGCATGCCAGGTCTGTTTATTTATTTATTTATCATATTATTATTATTAATAATAAAAATAATTATTCAGCACCTGAACAGATCATTCCTTCCTTTATAGAAAATAACTCTGCTGCAGCAATCCATCAGCAGAGTGATCTTCCCTCTGGTGGGAGAGAGTAAGAGACAAAGGGAGAAAGAGAGAGAAAAGGAGATTTTTTTGTATTCCACAAAAGGCAATGCAAGTATGGTGGGCCGGATGCAGCCTCAGCCCCCAGCTACAGCCCTCCCTCTCTGATTGCAGGGGACTTCTTTAAATAGGTAGCTATTCCCCGAAAAAGAGCTCTGCTCCTCCTCTCCTGTTTATGCTGTCAATTTCCAGCCCTCTCCGTCCTAGCAAAGATTTGCATTATGCAAGGCTGCTTTTAACAAGTAAAGCGTTTGCAAAAGTTTACTTCGGAGGAAGGATTAGGCGTGCTTGTTCCTCGATGGTGAAAAAACACAACTGCATGGATCAGGAGTAAAGGCAGGCTGGAAATGTTAGAAAGACTGGAGAGGAATTCGGGAAGTTTTATCCACTCTCCGAGAAATATAGTTGCTTTTACAGTCATTGGAAATGGAAGGGGGGGTGGGGGGAATACTACGTCAAAGGCTGGGAAAAAATATAATAATTAATAATAATAATAATAATAATAACAACAACAACAATTCCTCCGTGGGGGAAGGGGAATTTTTTTTTATCCTCCCCTGCTGAAGCAGTCCTGCAGATACTTTTCTCCTTCTTTCTTAAATTAATCACTATAAATATCACTGTATGCTAGTATTTCTGGAGCTAAACGAGTAGCGGGACAACTGGATATTTTACTTTTTTTTTTTGGTGTTGAGTGTTCCGAGGTGATTAAATTTGCCTTGTTGAGCCTTGTAAAATCCTGACCTAATCATGTAAACTTCTGTGTAAGCAAAATAGACGAAACTTCAAAGGGTCAAAAACCCTTTAGGGATTTGCGAGGAGACGCCAGCAATAGATCCTAATCTGCCTCCAGAATCCTGGCTGTATTTGTCCAAGGAACTGGTACCAGCAAACTCTCGAAGGTAGAGATAGTGGGTTGATTCAGCCTTTATCCCCTTAGAGAGTATTGGCTTTGTGAGGCTCTAGGCAGCGCTTCAACGCCAGGGGATCTTGCCCAAACCCTCTAAAAATGAAGTACAGGAGTAATTTGAGATAATGACTTTGTAACAGGCTTGGGCAGACCTTGGACAGANAAAAAAAAAAAAAAAAAAAAAGCACAATCCTGAAGTGATCTCAAGGGTAAGAAGCTGAAATGGACTTCCATTTACATCTTGTCCTCTTCTTGAATATAGTTCTAAGCCCCTTTGCAAAGGATGTAGCTCCAGGTACCTGCTCCTAAAGTTCTTGCAGAGCTGTGGTAAACACCCATGATCCAGAGACACAATAACAGCTTTGCATATCTCTTGGAACCCATTTTAACGTTTCTCTCTAAGTCACACTGCAAATGCTCTAACTACCAGGTACATCCCTACAGGGAGGGGGAAAGGTCATAGCAGAAATAGGAAATATACTCCTCATAAAGGACATGAAAATCCTTTCCACTTCCTCAAAATGTGCAAGAGAGAGAAGTGCTGCAAGATATTGCTTCTCCTTGTCTTGCAAAAGCAGACCTGACCGATTTCTGCCAGAACGGCAGCGGCCCACAGTGTGCCATTTAGATGGGCTGAGCCAAAATCAATGGGGAACTCTGTGCCAGATCAATGCCTCAGTGCGGCTGGCAGCCAACACGAACCCATTTCCATGTGAGTCACCTACGAGACTGCAGGTGCTGGAGGCCTATGGAAAGTTGAATCCTAGCCACTAACAGCTCATGTAATCATGTTGCTTGCTCAGATCTCCTGCTGATAAACGCACCCAGTTACTCCTAACTGTCTTCCTTACAAAATAACACCTCCCAGGACACTTAGCTCTTCAATAGTTTTTAACCACACTGCAGCTGCACAAGAAAATCCATTCATCAATTATAAATCAATTGAGGAAGAGAAATCTGCAGCTCGCCTGATTGCCCTTCTTGTTCCTGCAACTCACTGATTCAGCTACAGAAACTTTCCAGCATGCCAGGTCTGTTTATTTATTTATTTATCATATTATTATTATTATTAATAATAAAAATAATTATTCAGCACCTGAACAGATCATTCCTTCCTTTATAGAAAATAACTCTGCTGCAGCAATCCATCAGCAGAGTGATCTTCCCTCTGGTGGGAGAGAGTAAGAGACAAAGGGAGAAAGAGAGAGAAAAGGAGATTTTTTTGTATTCCACAAAAGGCAATGCAAGTATGGTGGGCCGGATGCAGCCTCAGCCCCCAGCTACAGCCCTCCCTCTCTGATTGCAGGGGACTTCTTTAAATAGGTAGCTATTCCCCGAAAAAGAGCTCTGCTCCTCCTCTCCTGTTTATGCTGTCAATTTCCAGCCCTCTCCGTCCTAGCAAAGATTTGCATTATGCAAGGCTGCTTTTAACAAGTAAAGCGTTTGCAAAAGTTTACTTCGGAGGAAGGATTAGGCGTGCTTGTTCCTCGATGGTGAAAAAACACAACTGCATGGATCAGGAGTAAAGGCAGGCTGGAAATGTTAGAAAGACTGGAGAGGAATTCGGGAAGTTTTATCCACTCTCCGAGAAATATAGTTGCTTTTACAGTCATTGGAAATGGAAGGGGGGGTGGGGGGAATACTACGTCAAAGGCTGGGAAAAAATATAATAATTAATAATAATAATAATAATAATAATAATAATAATAATAATAACAACAAAAACAACAATTACTCCGTGGGGGAAGGGGAATTTT
>VWYH01002916.1:561509-579525 GCA_013399365.1 Pampusana beccarii | reverse complement strand
AAAAAAAAAAAAGAAGCTTGCAGATCTGAGACTGAGGCTGACTCTAGCCTTGTCTAATGGTGAGACATTGTTAGGACTAATGAAAATAACTTCACCAATAGAAACATCCATGTGTCTTGTTTATCTTAAATTTTAACGATATATGCTCTCCCGCTCTTTTTTTTTTTTTTTCCCCGTGACAGAAAATATTACAAACTTGTTAGTGTTTTGAAGCAGTTCACGCAACTCCCACTAATTTTGCAGCCCTCTGTATTTTGCATTAGCCACCCATGGCTCGGTGTTTAATGAGAGAGTCTGTAGGTGGAGAAGAATTAACAAGTTACTAAACGGCCGATTGCTCCGGTAAGACCTTTCTCTCTGCATTATATCGTGTTTATAACCCCGCTTTACAGTCATCCCTCGCTCTGACACGCACACCCACACACCAGTTTCTGGTTCACATTCACACCCGGGTGTCTCTCCGCAACTCTCCTATTCGGACTGGCCCCGCTGTTAGCAAGAGGAAACTTAGGCGACCGTAAGTGATACGTACATGTCATTTGATGTGAACATCCCTGGAGGTTATTTGTGGCTCGAGGCTGAATCGTGACAATGAACAGCTGCGACACACAACACTAAAAAAAAAAAAAAAAATAAAAAAAAAAAAAAAAAAAAAAAAAAAAAAAAAAAAAAAAAAAAAAAAAAAAAAAAAAAAAGGCGTAGCAGGGGTGACTCGCCCTCCGCGCCGAAGTGAAGCGGCTGTTTCGTTTATCAGCCATGGCAGAAGCCGTTATTTGCTTGTAAATCTACGTTCGGCTACACCGATCTCGGAAACAGATTTATAAGACTATAAGTTACCGTTTCTTTCTTTCGTGTTGGGGGAAAGAAATGAGAGCAGAGGGGAAAAAAGAAAACAAAAAAAAAGGTGTTTTTTTTGAAATAGGAGGTTCATGTTACCTAGCTGCTGCTCACCCCTATTAAAGACTCCTTTCCATAAGCTTGCGTAACATTGATTACTCACAAAGAGTTCACAATAACTATCGTGTAGCTAAACTAATTGAGACAATCACGCTAAGTTATAGTCAGTCTAAAAGGTACCATTGATGTGGTAATGCCTATAGAAAGTCAGACATGCGACTCACTACCATTTAATTGCTCCTTTAAACCTGTTATTACAATGTTAACTGGCTTAAGTATATATTGCTGCCTTTTATTGCCTTGATGTGACAAATTAAAACATACACTCTGGAAAGGGCATTCATTTGCGGACGGAATTGCAGGAAAAAGGGAGCTGGGCGATGTCAAACCTGTCAGGACGAATTAATTTTAAAACTTGCATTTTGCACTGCAATTCTCACTGCAGTTTCATTGCACGGGGGAAACGTTTTATATATAAAACATGTGACTGTTATATATAATGCTATATACACGTATCCCATCTCACATTGATCTGCCGTAAAATCAGCCCCATCGCGCTGAAAACGAAAAGTCCTTTTGGCTCCGAGACCTCGCCTGACGCTAAATTAGGTGGAGGTTTGGAGGAAAGCAGGGAGGGGGCAACGGTGGACTTTCTACCTCAGCTGAACGCCACACGCCTGTATGTGGGGATGGAGGGGGAGGCTTTTCAGCGGTTACCTTGCCTTTTGGCTGCCAGGTCCCAGGCCCGGAGAGGAGGGATTACCCACGCCCCAGGAGCCAGGAGCACAAGGCAGCGGCTACCGTCCCTGCGGGCTGCCCTTCTTGCTGTCTTCTTCATGAGGAAGCTCTACCGAGCGCCCTCAAGGAGCGGGGGGGAAGTAACAATTTCTTGTTTTCCCATCCCCAGGGCTGAGCCAGGTTCGGGATCATATAAACGCGCAAGGCTGTTGCTCTCCCGCTTCGAGGAGCGGAGCCCAGCACTGCATGGCGCTGCGCCGCTCCCCCCCCCCGCGCATCCTACGCGGGCTGGGCGGGGGGGCTTCGCGGGCTCCAGGTAAAATACACCCGCTTTTTCCCTCATGAAAGCATTGAGGTTTACCATAAACAAGAAAGACGCTCCTCCCTCCTTTCCCTTTTTTTTTTATACCTCCTCCGCTCGCGAAAAGATGTCAGAGGGTTAAAATGTCCTGCTCACCCTCGCCCTTGATCTCGGGGAGAGAGGTAAGAGTTGCTGGCACCTTTATGGGACTCAGACCTGCTGCGGCTGCGAGAAACGTCGGCCCTGCTAACTTTGATCGGCCTTATTCATCCCAGCTGCGCTCTATTTGTTTGTCATTTTGCCCTTTTCTTCCCAGAATCGTTATTTATGGTCTGAAAAGTGAAACGCGCCGTGATTTGCCTTTACATGGACAATTCTGCAAGCGGGGGTTACATCTCCCTCCTTTCACCCTCCCCCCCGCGAGGGGGCTGCCAAAAGAGAAAGGAAAAACCTGTCTCAATCATTATCAAGTCAGCTTTGAATTCATTACTCCAGAGCATTAACTAATTACCAGATCAGAGAGAAGAAAAAAATAAATATTCCTTTAAATAACTGAAGGTAATTATAACCCTGTTGTTGACACTAACGATTAATAATTGATCAGAAGTTATACACAACAAATTGTCAATTTATCTCCCTATAAAAATGCACATACTTATTATATTTTTTCCTGGACGATTTTTAAGTGCCCGGGCAGCGACAGCGTCCACACAGCCGCCGTACCAGGAGCAGTACGACTTTTTTTTTTTTTTTCTCTCTCTCAAATATTTGGAAGTACTTTGAAATCTCCTGTTACGGGTGACACAAACCCGTGTAGAGCAGAAGTGACTTTCGCTGACGGCCTGTGTTCCTGTCTTTCCGAGGAGGGCCAGGACAGGGTGATCACTCCCCCCTACACCCACTCCACCCCCCCCCCCCCCCGCCCCCTTCCTTTCTTTTGAGTCCCCAAATCCCTAAAGGAGCAAAGTTAACGATGACCGCCCCCGAGGTAGAGCGGCCGCGTCGCTCCGTTCCTTACTTTTGCTAAGGGAAGGAGCAGCCGGCTCGGCCCGGATTGGATGTGAAATGGTGACATTCCCCCGTGAGTCACGGCTGGGGCGGGCGGGGGGGAAGCAGGAAACGGGTCCAGATTGCGGGGGCCCGGCTGTCACCTCGGCCAGGGTGCTTACAGGTAACAGGCTTCTCCAGAGCCTTCCTGCCTCCAGGTCGCTCCCTGCAGCTCCGAGCTGCCTCTCTGCCAGCCTGTGCCCCGCCAATCTCCCTTTCCCTCTGTAGTTTTAATAAAGACTCTGCTTCAGAGCCGCCGAGTAATAATCAGGGATTAGATGCATGGGTGCTTTGAATATTCACCGCGAATCCTTTTGTTTCTTAACTTTTTTTCTGGCCCCGCTTTTATTTCTTTAGAAGCCGGGAACATACCTGGGTTATTAGTTACTGGGTTAAAAACAAAAGAGTGAACTTCATATTGCTTAATGTGCAGTATTACTATTAATAACAATATTTTTCACATCATTATTCAATTCCTACAATGGAAAGGCTCTTTTCGACTAATTGGATCGTGAGAAGCTTGCCCAAGCACTCGAAAAAAATATTTGAATGGAGAAGACAACGAATCGACTTGCATGTAAATTCTTTTTTTTTTTTTTTCTAAGTTAATAAGCGATAAAATCCTCCCGATATTGATTACATCCCTGACGCGGTTTCTTAGCTGCACGGTGAGTCTGAACCGCCTTTAAGAGAGATGTAACATGTGACGGAGGCAGAAACTTGCAGTGCCGAGAGGTTTTGTGGTGGGGTTTTTGTTGTTTGTTTGATTTGTGTTTGTTTGTTTGTTTGTTTCCGTGAGGTTGGTCACGGAGGGGACGCGAAGGCGCGGGCTGGGCTGGGATGCTCCGCTCCGGGCTGCCCAGCCCCGGGCCGCTCCCGCTCCTCGCAACGGGGCTGCCGGCCCCCCTGGCGGGAGTTAGTTGGCAGTCCATTAGGAGGTAGGTGCCACCAGGTAGGGCTAAAGCAAACGGTGCACCTTGCAAGTTGCTTCTTCACCTGGAAATCACCCTTCCCCGCAAAACCTCGAGAGCTCTTCCGCATGTGGACGTTTGGGAAGGCAGTCTTCGTTTTTGTTGCTGGTGGGTTGTGTTTGGTTTTGTTTTATTGTGGGGTTTTGTTTATTTGTTTGTTTTCTCCGCTGTCTTTCTTACAGGGGCTAAGATGCAAACGGAGTGAGGAGGGAAATGCAGGCGTCTATTGTGCTTTGTATTAACTTTCCCCTTATCCAGGCCCGTTCCCCTTCAGCCGCGAGCTGGTGTGCTGCAGCAATTTCCACGTCTGTCTGTCCGTTTGTCCGCTGCTGGCCCGGGCTGCGTGTTACCTCCGTCCCCATCCCTTCCCCCAGTCTCCAGCCAAACAAAGGTGGGCGATGCGTTTTTTTTTTTCCTCTCTCAAGGGCAGTTGGTGAGCAGCTTTCATGAAACAATAACTCTCTTATTGAGAACAAATGTTGACATTTGCAGGGAGCGAGGAAAAAAGCAGCCCAGGAAGTGCAAAGTGGAAAGCGACCCTCTTCCCATTTGACGACAGTGCCAATTCCTCCGGGATCCCACCTGAGATTAAAGCCTGAATTTCAATAAATCAGCTCTAATGAAACCTCTGGCCCCGAAGAGGGGAGGGTTTGTCCTTCCCGCTCCAAAACGAGCACAAAAACGAGGAGAGGGGGGTAGGGAGAGAGGGAGTAAATATAGAAAGGGGTTTGAGATTTTAATCCCAGCAGGCTGATTAGCATCGTTATGAAATAAACCGTACACAAAATGATGTATTTTATCGTTCATCCCTCTTTCTTGTTATATTCAAATAATCGCATTGTTTGTGCCAACAATCTAGCAAGACTACATTTTCCTCCTGCTTTCAATTTTGATTATTAAATTTCAAATGACGTTGAATACGCAGTTCTTGCCCATTAATTTCTTGTTTAAAAAGTAAGTTTATTTGCCAAATCATTTGCGTGTCGCCCATCTGCATCCATTAACAGTTCGTTAATTTCTCAGAGGATGAGAGAAGTCCACTGGGTTTTACATACATAGTGAATACTTAAAAGCGAGTTTTCCAAGTCTTTCTACTTTTCTTTCCAGAAAGAAATCCAGGTCTAAATACTAGCAAGGGTGGGTAAATTATGGAAATCTTTTATAAGTCTTTGGGCGTATAAACATCAAAGGAATGTCGTTAGCCTTTTTTAATCTCTGCCACAGCTTTTGGTTTTTACCAATTGAAATATACACGTTGTGTCCCACAGAGCCCTGGAACACAAAACGTGGGTGGTGGGGGCTGATGGAGTAGGAACAAGAGTGGGCAAAAGAAAGTTCAGGCGTCTCCCCTGACATAAATAGTGCCTCCGTAAAATCTTCCTAGAGTGCATAGTAAAGACTGTCGAGGATGGTTATAGTAAATATGAGCATCTACATGCGCTAAATTGGCGGGAAAAATATGAATTGCTTGTTAGCTGTTTGACTAACTGTACAACACCAATGCGCGCAGATACAAATGGATTCTACCTCAGTTTACAGGAGCAAAGCAGCATCGTTCTACAGACAACATAAGAAGATGAGTAGGCCTCCAGCTGCAAGGGTCTTCAGTGTTTTATATTTAGCTAAATGGGTCCCAGAGTTTTCCAAAATTCAAATATTAATTTCTGCCCTATCAGCTGAAAAACACATGCATTTTATCAATCAGTTAGACGCCTTTATAGGGGTAAAATATGAGAGCAGGGGCGGGGGGTGGGGGGTTGGGAGTGGTAAGATGGATCATGGGAATTGTGTATATGTATTTAAGAAAAACAGCTTTCTTTCCCCCTATTTAATATAATCACAACGTATTTCCTGACTCCAGACTAGCACGGCTGTTTATCCAGTTAACATTCCCAAGGCCGATGCCTTAAGTATCTAAGATCACTTTCAAATGCCCTTTCTAACAAGACCTGAGCAAGAGGCCACTAATTTTCACTGAACAAAAAGCCACTGGAGAGAGATCCGTTTGTCAATATCAACTGGTCCAGCAATTTCCCATCTTCAGACACATCGGCCTATCTGAGCTGGCAGATGTTTAGACAAGATTTTATAAATTGTTCAATATCAGACCATAATGAACCCCAACTGACCATTCCAAAGCAGCTAAAAGCATTCAGGATCTCCCCTGCTGGGATCTAATAATGCTCTCACGCTGGAACATTATTAATCATGGAATAAAATAGATGAGCCTCTTGAAAAATAAGTGTATGATTGATTAAAGGGCAATCTAAGAAGCTATTATTCTTGTTTTATAACCGTAAGTTATATTCACTCAATTTATCTTTTGGGGAAAATAAATGATTGTTCGTTTCTTTTCTGAAATTATATTATATGAGGATTCCCATTATTTTACTAAAAATTAAAATTATTAGTTAGCTCATTTTATGAGCCAAATCAAAGTGTATTTCCAATGCGACTGTAAAAAGGGGGTTTACTGATATAAAGAAAAAAGCAGAAAATCACAAAAATCGGGAATTGGACTTTTTTATCTTCCCCCCCTTTGCATAATTCAGTCAGAAGCAGAAACAAAGAAATTAGAAATAAGCCGTAGCTGATTATAATTCCTTGTTCCTTTTTTCTTTTTTTTTTTTTTTTTTTTGGTGGATTTAAAGAATGTTAACTCAAAGAGCTACTTCACACTCAACATAAATAGCTTTTAAGAAACATGCATGTATTCACATCACATATGCGAGTATATATACAAATATATATTTGCACACATGTGTGTATTTAAAGCTGAAGTATAACGGAACAACCCAGATTGAATTAATTTATGCAAAGCATATCTTTGCAACCTATTTAAATTGCTTACTCGTTTTATGGTCTAAGCTCTACTAGTGAAATTATAACTTTCATCATTTTCTACATAATAGATTATTATTTTGGGGGAAATGAACGAAAAACACCACGTTGTTGCAGACTAGTCTGTTTTTATTTACAATTAGAGATATAAATTAGTAAAGAATTCTTGTTAAACAACCAAAGATTGTATAACCATCAATGTTTCAAATAAAAACCAGGCAAAATTTATTTACAAAAAGTTCAGATTCCATTGCAATACAACTTGCATAAATTACTAGAAGCTTTATATCGTTACAAAAATAAATATCAAATTTGTTTCCACTTTGTAAGGACTCAAGTTCTCCAATCACGTCTTTGTTATCTCTACTGTATACATCTTTTACAAATAAATTTTACAATAAATCCTATCACACCTATCGAATATATACCGTGGCAATGAAGTGATCAATTCAAGATATCCTGAGAAAAACAGATCTGCTTTTAAAAGTCACACATACATTGGGAAAACTATACTATACCAGAAAACTCACATGTGTCCAACAAAATTCTGGTTTAATAATTAGAGTCTGAAGATTTAATAGTGCTCTGTGGTCTTCTTTTATACAGTGGCACAAGATGTGATCCGGATTTAGAGATTTGTTATATATATGAGCTCGGGGAGAGATGATGGCTTGCTGACTTTTTTCAAAGCAATTGTGACACCTACCTGTGGACCAAGGAAAAAACCAGATCATCCAAAAATCCTTCAATTACGCACTAACACCATCAAACGGACGGAAAAAAAAAAAAAAAAAAAAAAAGTACGGCAAAATTCTCACTCGACTTCTAAGAAAATAATTAGTTGAAAAAACATCGGCAAGGGCGACTTTTTGCTGTTTATTTAGCCCTAAATAGTGGAGGTATTAAGAATGGCATTACTAGCTAGGCAAGAGGCAAACCACAGATAACAGATAACAGGCCTTGCTTAAGATGCATGTCGGTCTCTAACAGTGGAATTGTCCCTTTTCATTTTAAATACATGGTCACTGCGTGATGCCTCAGTCAGAATGTACAATTTTAGCACTGCCACGTGAGCACAAGCACTTTGTTTTTAAACAACAATAACTTCAAAGATATTTTTTTCTGAAGTTTTCTTTCCGTAACATTTAAATAGTCCTTACAGCTTTGTTTTACACAAGTGAAGACTATGCAAGGTGGGGGAACTGTCTAACCTGACTTAAAAATGAAAACAAACCCGAAAAGGAAAAGACATAATGAGAGCTCAAAAAAAAAAAAAAAAAAAGAAAAAAAAAATAAAAAAAAAAAAAAAAAAAAAAAAAATTAGATTTATCTAAAATATATAAAAAAAAAATAAAAAAAAAAAGGAAAAAACAATCAAACAAAACCACCAGCAGAAAAGTGTGGCTTAGTTCATAATCAGAAGCTTAAGTAATGAAGCAAAAAAATAACGCTAAGCAAGTCTACAACTGTGCATCATGTCTTAGACCTGATGCCAAATGATCAGTGTAATAGAAAATGTTCTCACTTACTTGCATTGCTGTGTGATTGCACTTCTATAGGTATGGTTGTACTCCTACTGTGCAGACTTCAGTGGGATCTGTCAAAATATAACCGTCAGTTAGTCACAGAACACAGCCAGCTAACTAGATTATACAGTTTGTGTAGGTCCCAACCCTCACTCACACGGAATTCATAACTGAGTCGTTTAAAAGGCTGGTCTCTATTTTATGATTGCCCCTTTCCCGAGTGTTTTGTTAGAACAAGCTGACAATTATATTAGTAGAAAACTTTTTCGAAAAAAATAATACAGAGTTAAAAATGACACGCTCCATGTAATTTCACGTCCAAGGCCAGCAATTACCTGAACCCAAAGCTACAAAGAAAAGTGAGAATACTGAAAACAAAGAGAGCAAAACCAGTTTGTCGGAAAAGAAAAAAAAAAGGGGAATGGCACCAGTGCGCTCTGCATATATTCGTGTGTAGTTTTCCACTTAAAAATTACTTTTAAAAGCTGCATCTGCAGCCTGTAAGACTGATCGGAAAGTCGCCTTCTACATTTCCTCTCTCGGTTCCTAGAGGCAGGTATCGATACGACGGCGACATGCCGTTTTTAATCCCTAGATTACACTATTGCCCATCTTCACCCAGCGGTGGTAGTCCTGACAGTGCGCTCAGTTTTCTCCAGAGAAGATTTCAGTGATTACAGCTTATAATGGACTTGTATAAGTCGGGGAAGGGGAGCGAGGGAGAAGGGGGAAGAAAGTGAAGAAACGAGTCACCTACCTTTCTTAGAGTCATAACTAGAGGGCCTGTAATGTTGTTCTAGCTGGTTAGTGATCGTTTTCAAAGAGTCACTGCTCTGCTTGTGGACAGAGCTGGCATTTAGGACAGTCTGGCTTAGTCCCTCGTTTGAAGCCACTGCTGCGGAGTTGTATCTCAGGATTCCCTGGCTCTGCAGAGCGTTAAAGTTCCCATAGTTTGTATAATTGCTATAAAAAGGTGAGGTGTAATAAATATGTCTCCCTAGGATGGAGGAGGGCGAGTAGGCAGCGCTGTGCGGGGCGGAGGCGGGGGTGGCCGAGGAGAGCGGCGCAGACTGACAGCCTTGTCCCAGGCTCTGGCTCTTGAGGTCTGAGGTGGCTATTTCGGCCAGCGACCAGAGCTTGGGTTTGCTGGCCGGCGTCGGGGGGCCGGGGGAGGCGCGGCCGCCCAGCGCCGCCTTGCTGGCGCTGCGGGCGGCGTCGGCGTGCGGATGGCCGAGGAGCGGGGCCTCCACGGCCGCCAGCGGCGAGGAGGTGGCGGGTTTGGCCGGCGGGTCGCGCTCCCCGCCGCCGCCGTCGTCCTCCTCGATGTCTTCCTCCTCCTCCTCGTCCTCTTCCTCTTCCTCGATGTCCTCGTACTTGTCCTTGCACTCCGAGCCCGACTCGCAGAGGGGGTCGCCCACTCGGCAGGGCAGCTTCTCGCCGTCCGACTCGGCGGAGCACGAGTGGTCCGTCAGCGAGTCGACTTGCAAGCTGATCCCTGCAAGGGCCCGCCGGGCACAGAAAGGCAGAGTCAGAGCGGGGGGCGGCAAAAGAGAGGCGGGTGAGAATCAAGCACCACCACCACGGCCGCGGGCAGGGAGACGCTAGCCGTCCTAGCCTTTTCTGTGCAATCCCGTTTCGAGGAGCATCCATCCCCACGGGCTAGCACCGCTGCGTCGCTCTTCACCTCTCCGCCTGCTCCCTGCAAGGCGCCGCCGCCCGCCGCGGCACCTCCGCCCGCCGCCCCCCGCCCGCCCCGGCCACCGGCACTGTGAGGCGACAAGCGCCCGGAGAAGCCGGAGGCGAGGGGACGGGACGCGGTTTGGGTAGCTTTTGTTAAACTCAGCCCCCCACCCCCCTTCCCTACTACCCCGCTCCCGGGAGGACGCGAAGAGGCGGGATGGGACCACCCCACCGCGGCCGCGGTCACCCGGCGCCCACCTTCGTCCTCTGCAGAGGTTTCGTTGCTCTCGGGCATCTTCTCGGAACTCTCATCTTTACTCCTCGCCCCGTCGCCTTCGTCGTCGTCCTCATCCTCGCTCTTGTTCCGGGGGGCCCAGGTCATCTTGTTCTCTTTCTTGAGCCGCCGGCGGGCGTTGGCGAACCAGGTGGAGACCTGGGTGAGGGTCATCTTGGTGATGATGGCCAACATAATCTTTTCGCCCTTGGTGGGGTAGGGGTTCTTGCGGTGCTCCTGCAGCCAGGCCTTCAGCGTGGCCGTGGCGTCGCGGGTGGCGTTTTTCCTGTACGCGGGGTCGTTGAGCTGGTAGGGGTAGGCAGGGCTGCCGTACGGGTGGTAGCTGATGGCTCCGGTCATCCCCGTCGTATGGGCGTCGTAAGGGGAGCCCTGGACAGAACAAAACGATGGGGTTGTCAATTTGTTATTGCTGATAGCCATTAGTAAGTTGTCAAGGCGAGATCGGTGGTTATATTTGTATTTCCCCGGGATGGTGTCTTGTATCCATATTCTATGAGGGGGAAAAGCAGCACCCAAAGGCCATTAAGTTGCGATTCCACCCCCCCCTTCCTCCGCCCAGCAGACAGACACAGGCACACGCGCTTAAAATCGGCGATGTTTTAATCTTTCTGACTAATTTTAACTCCTTGTAATTAAATATTTCCCAATATATTTTTTGAACCGCGCAGACATTTTAAAGGCCCTACAGGTAGTGTCTTGATATCTACATTTCTCTCAAAGGTTCAAAAGATGTTTCCTTTTTTGCTATAGAAAATACAACAAAGCCGCCACTTAGCAATTCACTGCACTAATGCATTGCAAATCCAATTTGCAAATCAGAAGATATGCACCGTTTCGAATTGTTCAAATGCGATGTAATTAGCATTTTAATTCGCCCTTTAACGTTTAAATTGCGCTTATTTAAGTCTGCATAATGCAAGAAAAGTTAAAGATATCGCTAAGGAACTCGCTAACTTTCAGCACGTCTCTGAATCCCACAGATCGGCGAGTCACAGGCGCAACATCACCCAATATCCCGCACAGTTCACAACCTCGCTGCAACTTCCAGCCACTCGCCTACTGCTTCTCAACAGGAAAAACAACCAAGCGAGATCCTCAGATCGTTTATACCATCCCGAATAAAGACTGCACCACGATTTATGCACCTTATTTTACAGACAGAAAGCAAGTAGTTCCCTGTGACTTTACAGGGAGAGAGAACTACGTCGCTGCCATCCCCTCTAGGACCTCGACAGAGGCTCCAGTCTTAAATTCCGGGCACAGGTCTTTGTGTGTACGGACTAGATACGTGTCTGACTCTGTGTGTGTGTGTTTATAAAACTATATAACCATCTAAACGTGCAGTTTATTTATATAGTTTATGGTTTTATTTATATAGTTTATGCACGGAATACACACACACGCAATTGCAAGTGCTCCTTTTAACTAATAAGAAGAAAGTGAAATCCGAAACTGCGGCCACCACAACCATCTTGGGCTTAAGCGAAGCTCACAGATCGCAAACAGATGCTCCTTTTCATTCCTAAAATCCAGTTAAACCATTAGCACAAAACACACTGAAAGTAAATAAAACCACACGGAGATAAAGCCCGCAGCGGCTCTGAACACCGACTTAAAAAGAATAGGAGGGGGGAAAAAAAAGAGAAAAAAAGGAGGGAAAAAGCCAAAAACCTCCTCTATCCTCCCACAGAGAAAAGAAAAAAAAGAGAGAGAAAGCGGGGATGGCGGGGGGCGAGAATGAAAGCATCCAACTCAACTGACTGAGACGATCTGTATTTCTTTAATCAGGACTCCCTCACGCGTCCGCGAACCGAGGGGTGAGCCCGGGTCCCAGGCCCGCCGGCAGCGCGCTCGGCTGGGGAGCGGAGCGAAACGGCTCCCCGGCCTCAGCCACGGCCCCGGCCCCAACTCCGCTCCCCTCCGCCCGGCTCCGCGCGTCGCCGCCGGCCCCGGCTGGGCTGCGAGGCTGCTCGCAGTCCGGTGCGCGGCTGGCGCCAGCAGCGCGGCCGCGGTGCGGGGCGCCCGGCTGTGCGACGTGGTGTCGGGGCTGATGGTGAGTGTGTGAGAAGAGAGGCTGAAGATGATGAGGATGAGAATGCGGATGCTAATGAAGAAGGAGAGGGTTTCTCTTCGGTAGTTACCATGTAGGAGGGGAATCCCGTGGCGGGGTCTGTGGAGTACTGGAGCGGGCTGGTGAAGCCTGTGGCCGCCGCCTGGGCGGTGAAAGCTGCCGATCCCGGGTAAGGGCTGAACGCCGATCCCGACGAAGACCTGGCCAGCTCCTCGCTCCTGGGGGCCGCCAGCGCCGACGCCCCGTACGCCGGGCAGGAGTACAGAGCCAGCGAGCCGGGGGGCTGGTAGAGGTAACCCTGAGGATAGGACATGGCTTGCACTGGCGTGCACAGGAGCAGGGAGGGGGCGAGGGTGACCGGCCCTGCTGCTGCCGCTGCTCCTGGCGCTGCTTTCNTCCCTCCCTCCGGTTGGCTCTGTGCAGTTATGTAGAGAATCAGAATTGTTATATGCTCCCCTCCATGCGCACCCGGTTAGAATGAAAACAAACAGGAGGGGAAAAAAAAAAAAAAGAACACCCCCAAAAAAGGGAAAATAAATCGAGCGGTCAGAAACCTAACCGGGAGGGAAAGGGCATCTGGGAAAGACGGTAGAGGAGGGAGTTAACAAAAAGAGACAGAGAGAGAAAGGGAGAGAAACAGAAGGGGAGAGGGGGAGAGAGGGAGAGAGAGAGGGAGAGAGAGAGAAGCGAGCCCCCGAAATCAGAAAAGTGACTGCTGCATATGGAGTTCTCCCAGCCAGCCAGCCAGCTCCCCCAGCGCCTGCGAGCCTGTATTTTGGGGGAAGTATAGAGTCTGAAGTGAAGAGTTGAGGGAAGGAGCACTCGAGTTTCTGAGGGACATTGGAAAACAGAGCTGCCCGTCACCGCCGCTCATCTGCATAGCGCGGCGGGCCCGCCCCCTCCCTCTCTGGCCCCGTCTCCTCCCGCGGCCGGCAGGCAGGCAAGCAGGCAGGCAAAGAAGCAGCGAAGGCAGGCTTTGTAATGCAAGCCAGCCTCTCTGACTGCGAGCACCCTGCTGAAGCCAAACGATGATGCTGCTCATCAGCTCCTCTCAGGACTCGCGGAGCCATAAATACTCTTTCGCACACTCTCGATTACATCCCCCCTCTCCTTCTTTCTATACCCACGCGGGGAACAAAAAAGAATATGTGTTATAAATATATGCATCACTTCGCGTACGCACTCGCCGAAGCGCTACATACACACACACGTATCGTAGATGTATGCATTTGCACGCGTGTGGATATGTAGGGCCAGGCTCGACGGAGCTGGGCAGTGTACAAGGGAAGAGCACTTTGTAAAAGTACTGCCCTATATGGTAGGGAAGAAGGGCAACTGCTCAAATCAGCAGATCCAGGGTCGCGCTGTTCCTGGCAGCGAGAGCTTTGTAGTTTTATAACTTGCCACAAACAGTCAAGATCTAGTCATGGAGCGCGTTTGCACAGGAAGAGAAAAGAAAAAGAACCCTCATATTTCTTCATTTATATTATTCCTCGTCTGGCGCATGGGGAAGTGGCCTGGGTGACTCCTTCCTGTGGGCTAGCTGCCTTTCCCCACCTATCTGACCTTTTGCAGGTCAGATAAATCTCCTGGAATACGATCACGACGTAATTAATTTCCCAAATAATGTACTCTCTTCCTCTGCCCCCTTCCTTCGGCCCAGACCACCATCAGCTTCTAGCCATTGCCTCCTCCGGGAGGACGAGACGAAGGCACCGATCTTCTCGACGCAAACATAAATACATGCATATATGTACGCGTGCATTTTTGTAATGATTAGTCTAGAGGGACCCTTCAGGAACCGGTGGTGAGCTGCCCTCACTCGAGCTCTGGCCTTTGCCTCGCGGGACGAGGCGCGCTGCAGGACGGCAGCAGCGGGCGGTCCCCTGTGTTCGCCCCCCCCCACACAGCGGCACTGGGCCTCTCCCCCCTTCTCCCTCCGAACTCCCCCAGTCCCCCGCTCCCGAGCCCCGGGGCACGGCGTTGGGCTCTGCCCACCCCACCGAGCGGCTGCCGGCGGGGTCGAGGCGCGCTAGGCCGCTCCGCGCCTCCCGGCCCGCACCTGCGCTCCGCAACGCCGCTGCCGTCCGGGCGGGGCAGGATCAGGCCGGCAGGTAAGGACGGGGCCGCCGGGGCCGCAGGGCTGGGAGCCACCGCGCTTCCCGCAAGCCCTTCACCCCCAGCCTGCGCAGGCTTAGGAGCCCGGGATAAGTTAAAAAAAGGGGAAAAATGTTTAGGGNAAAAAAAAAAGAGAGAGAAAATAAGGAAAAAAAAGTGTTAATCAAACCGCGTGGTTTAGTTTTCCAACATCTCGGAGTGAGCAGTTATCCTGTGTTTAACCAAATGAAGTCGCTTGACGTTTACGGCCGACTTCTTCATGGAATGCCTCTGGTAATTTCGGTTAGGTAGGATGGAGAACACCCACCTGATGAGGTACGTCGGGCAACCGGCTCGCCAGTGACAGGAGAGGAGATGGCAAATAGCTGAAGAATTGCGGGTAGCAAGGCAGCCCATTGTAAATCAATTAAACACGCGGCTAATAAAAATCTACACTTCGAAACGATAGCCTTGCGGACGTAGCGCGGAAAATGCCGTATTGAAACTACAGTCAATTATCGGGATGCGTATACTGCATACTGTCTGAAGAAATCCGAGCTTTCAATTTTCTTTTTCTATCTGATCTTTTTGTCTCACTTCCTCTCCTCCTCTCCTGTGAAACCTACATACTAGTTTACCCCTGCACACAGCAACAGAGATCTGGCCACCAGACATACCGGATTAATTCCTGTCCAGATCTATCAACTGGCCTGTAGAAGAGACAATCCTTAAAAAACAAGGTGAGGGGGAGGAGGTTAACACCAACAGGTATTTCTTGTCATTAGCTCCCGACTTCCTGATAAGAGAGTGATAAACAACTGGTAAACTCAGTGCAACAGATTACGGAAAAGACATTTGCTTCCCTGCTTGGTGATTAATGCGCATATATTAAATAAAAATAGAAACTCTAAAACCAAGAGTTTTATATAAAGCACATTCATATTTCAGTAGGTCTACGGAATAATCGATATCATGCGATTACATCTGAATAGTCAATTCCTGTGTTCCGCAGACCGATTTCTAAGTATATGAGCTCTGCTTCTGAACAGAGCAGCAGATGGAGAGCTGAGAATGCAAAATTAATTATAACATTGTAAAGTCATACATGAATCTCTCTAAGTCAACCTGCATGCCTTGCAAAATGTGCTATACTCTCTGCATTTTTATTTGGGAAGCCAAGTCTGCTCTTTTCCAGCAGGAGTGGTGTAAGTAAGTGTTTATCTACGCGAATTGATTGCTTTTAGTTCCTCCTCTTTAATAATTAGTGGAACAATACAGATTGGGAATACAATGGCCGTTGTGTTTACATTATAACAAGGGATTAATGCTATTAAGTGAGTGTTACAGTTATGACCTCTGAAGAGTACTTAAATAAATACCGTGATCCCAGGAGAATTGATATAATTCAGTTCAGGGTGTGTGTAGATAGGCACAGACACACACACGGGAGATAGAAATCTCCATACATATCTACACGCATATACATGTTGTACACACTAGGTATACGTGCCAGTCTGTGTAAAATGTAGGTGTTGTTTTTGCCTCCATCTGCATGTCTTCCGTCTATGAAAATACATTTTCGTGATTTCAGTAGGAGGAATGTTTAAATCAGGAACATTACTCCCCTTCCCCCAAACACAAAGAGCAACGGATTATATATCTGTTTTAATTTGTGCAGTCCAAAAATATTGTTTTATATCCAGAAACGCGGTTAATTTCGCAATCAGAGATTAATGGAGTAAAATATTATCATTTCAAAAGACAACTTCTTGGCGTTGATTTGATTTGCATATTTTTTGTATGGCTTCAGAAAGGAATGGATTTACCCACTGCAAGGAGACGGTATGCATTTTGTCATAGTGAGTACACCACTAATTTTACTCTGCACAATGCGGAGAACGAATAGCCAGCAGGGTCACTTACATATAGATGGCGAAGTCTTTGCGATAACCAAATCAGAAAACCGTGTCAATAACCTTTTTACATATCGGCCAGTGTACCTGGCTGTATGTAACTTCTTCTCGGAGTTATCTCTGTTTGATGTGAATGCCTTTCGCGGGGAAGAGGTTTTTCATCTTCCTGGCTCCGTCGCCGAAATCTAATTTTCACATAGTACTATCCGTTACTAATAAAAAGCCGTCTAACTTGCGCTGTTAAACAGTAGAACAGTATTACATGCACTTTTTATTGATAATAACTGTGGCAAATTAACATGCCTACACAGAGACATCAAGACTTTACACACTGCGTTTTTATTTGAATAATCTATTCATTACTTCAGCGTTTACCTTCCCAGATTTTAAGCGGTGCTTTCGCTTGTCTTCTTTAATTCAGTTTGCTCCAGCACAGCTGAGAAGGTAGTCAAGTTCTCCCCCACCCGCCCCCAACAACCTCTGCCCCTTTTCAGCTACTGCTCATTGCCGTCCTGGGAGACAGATTTTGTAGTTTGTAATTTATTAGCTACATCCCCTTGCACTAGTGGCAGAGGCTGAAGTTTTCGGGCGAGTGAAGTTGAAAGCCACATCTGTGGGAATGGCACCGGTGCCCCCGCTGCGGGAGAGCTCGCTGCGAACAGCGGCTGCCTCTGCCCAGTGCTCGGGAATCTGCATGGGGGCCTTTCGCTCAGCACCTCATTCCCGCTCAGGTGAAAGACAAAAAAGAAGAAAGAAAAAAGAAATTAAAATCTCGTTGGCGTGGAGAGATCTCCACGCCTCGGGAGGGCTCGCTGTGGCCCGGAGAGGCGCACACGCCTATTACCCGGACAATGCCCATTGCCCAATTGTCATGACACCGGTCACAGCAACTTTTTAAGCAGAGCGAAGTGAAGCTTGGTGAGGTTTGGAGATATAAGACAATGCGCAGCAGAAACAGTTTCCTGTGACATAACCACACAATGGTCTGGGAATGCTTTCTCCTTTCTCTCATGAAATGGGGGACTGCCACCATCTCCCGGAGACAACGACGTGAAATAATAGGCTATTGTATTTAAAAATAACAAATGTCAAAAGCGAACTGAGCAAGAGGAGTTGTCCAGTTTTCTAGTAAAAGGAGCCCACTTTTACGAGGGTCTTTCTGAGCGAGCTGCTTCGCAAGAGCGACTTGGTGAGCTGGACGAACCGTTCTGCCGTAGATCTACTCACAGGGTTAAAGCGGGGGAAACAGCAAGGGAAAAAGGAAAAGAACTTTTCTTTCCTCGTCTTCAGGATAAAATCTTTAGTTCAGACTGTGTGTGGGAGGGGGCGCTGTGGCAATGAATTCTCCAGCGCTCCCGAGCACTAGCAGAGTAATTGTTTATGTAAGCTCCTTCCCTGAGGTTTCTGTTCATATTTCAGTCATTACTTTTACTAACAATATTATCTAACTGTTGCCCCGTTATACCTGCACTAAAAGGTGGACTGTTCGCATGAGTTATGGTCACTTTTTCCCCCCTTATCCCTTTTATTTTTTTTTCCCCTTTTCAGTTCGGTAAGAGTGGAATAGTGTTATTTCATTTTCAAAATACACCGCAAGAAGAGTCTGCCCAGGGGAGCGCTGAGAATTCAGACGACTCTC